>CM062263.1:11152566-11349545 GCA_031216405.1 Syzygium malaccense
ATTCAAGACAAGGTTAGTTTCTTCATATCTTTGTAACACCAAAGCTAAATTATTCAAGCATGAATCAAAAGATGAGCCAAAAACAGAAAAATCATCCATAAATATCTCAATATATTTTTCCATCATGTCAGAAAAAATAGCCATCATGCATCTTTGAAAAGTAGCAGGCGCATTACAAACACCAAAAGGCATCCTCCTATAGGCAAAAGTACCATAGGGACAAGTAAAAGTAGTTTTTTCTTAATCCTTAGGTGCAATAGGGATTTGATTATAACCAGAATATCCATCTAAAAAGTAGTAAAACTCATGCCCTGCAAGTCTCTCCAATAATTGATCAATAAAAGGCAAAGGAAAGTGATCTTTACAATAGTATCATTCAACTTTCTATAATCCATGCAAGCACGCCATCCAGTAACTGTTCTAGTAGAAATCAATTCATTATCATCATTAGGTTAAACAATCATACCTCCTTTTTTGGGAACAACTTGCACAGGACTTACCCAAGCACTGTCAAAGATAGGATAAATGATCCCTACATCAAGTAGCTGAATTACCTCAGCCTTCACCACCTCCTGTATTTTTGGATTAAGCCTCCTTTGGGGTTGGATGATAGGTTTGAATTGCTCTTCCATCAATATTTTATGCATGCATATCGAGGGGTTTATTCCTTTAATATCTACAATGGTCCATCCCATTGCTCCTTTATGATCTCTCAGTACTCGGAGTAACTTTTCCTCCGTCACACCTATCAAAGAAGAAGAAATAATTACTTGAAGAGATGACACTCCATCAAGAAAAGCATATTTAAGTTGACATGATAAAGATTTGAGTTCTAGAATTAGTGGTTCTTTAATATAGGGCTTCGGTTTCTTCAAATTCGATTCCAATTCTTCGAATTTCAGTGGTCTAAATCTCGGAAGAGGTGGATTTGCTTCCAAAAATTTCGTGTACTGCTCGACCTCTACAGCTTTGGCTTCTTCTTTGCTTGGCCAAACCAAGCATGCCTCCAACGAGTCTTCAATTATGGCTTTACTAAAAATTGATTCAACAAGCCTATCAACTGCATCGACTCTCAAACATTCATTCGGCTCAGCAAGATATTTCATGGCTTTGAACACATCAAAGGTGACTTGGTCATCTTGAACTCTAAGAATTAATTTTCCTTGTTGCACATCAATTAGAGCTCTCCCTGTTGCTAGAAAAGGTTGGCCTAGGATGATCGGGACCTCGAAATCCTCCTTCATATGTAACATCCTGAATTCGATCCACTTTTGTGATCAATGAAATGGATGGTTATTTCTCATTTCGTTTTAGTGAGTCTCGCTCGGAACTGATCATTCTCAGGATACTGACTAATAGAGAATGGTTAATTAGGAAAGACGGTACTTGAACCCAAGAACTCGACCGTGAATCGAGCCCCGATTCTGAGAAACGACGAGAAAATATTTTGGGCCAATGTGGGCCGATCTAAGGAGGGTGACGGATTTGGTTTGGCCAACGACGTAGATCGAATCACGGGTGATTCCGCACAACCAAGAGTACACGTGGCCAACAATCCCGAACTTATTCCGAACGATCGCGACCCCCGGAACTAGTGATAAATCCTCGCTTTCTCTTGAAAATTGAGACCGTCACGACTCGAGTATCCTAAGTCGATACGCATAACCCCTAAACAGCCACCCGTTAGTGAGAGACGCTAAAATCACATTTAAGCAAAATTAATTGTGGAATTGAATCCGGACTTGAGTGTCGAATTTCATGGACGTACGCGACTTTTTTGCAAGGACAACGTCATATAAGTGTGGCCAATTATATTTAGGATTGGTAGAGTCAAGAATTGGGAATTTGGCTCGGGAATGAAAAATTACCGATTTGCCCCTGGACCCTTAAGTGTTAATTCCAAATTTTTTGGATTTAATTAGGCTTGATCAACCCCCTAAGTGACCGAAAATCCTAGGTCCAAAATGCCCCAAGATATTTTAGCCCTGATTGATCTTAGCCCTTAATTGTTGGTCAAGATGATCATTTTTGGGTTGGGCAGTTCAACCACCCCACTCACCCATTCTCTCTCTCTCTCTCTCTCTCTCTCTCTCTCTCTCTCTCTCCCTCTCCCTCTTCTCATTCTCACCATCACCATCACCGGCCACTCTCTCTCTCCATTCTCCTCCTCCCTTTGGCCGTGAGAGCCGCCCGCCGGAGCACACCAGCGTCACCCGCCAAATCGCTCGCCGTCCGTCCACACGAGCGCCACCGCCACCACCACCACCGTCTCACCTCACCACCTTTTTCAGCCTCATTGGAGCTTAGGAAACTTGGTAAGTACAAACCCTAAACCCTAATTAGGATTATGTGCACTTTAGACCAGTTTTAGGGGTAATTAGGGTATTTTAGGGGTTGATTAAGTGGCCATTAATTAGGGCTGACTTTGTGGCTATTTTGGCAGTTTAGTGTGATGATTTAAATGTGATTTGGTGGCCTAGAATGAGCTGGTTATTGGCCGATCATTGAGGACTAGGTTTGGACAATTATGTGGATTAAAATGGGTGCAATGTGTGGGCTGTTTGGTGGCTGATTTTGCGGTGATTTAATGGCCTAATGTGATGATTTTGAGGTGGATTAGTAGCCTAGAGTGGACTGTTTAAGGGCTGATCATGACGGGATTAATTGGACCTCGTTCGGCTAATATGTGGTTTGTTTGTGAATTGCCGAGTGTGCCTTGATTTGCCTATGTGGCGGCTGAATTGTGCATAATTTGGAACTGATTATGAGATGTCATGTTGTGTGCTTGATGTGACCGAGAATCGAGATGCTTGGTGGGCCATGAGTGTGCGTAATTATATTAATTCAATCCCATAAATTCGGGTGCCAATTATGTGTTACGGCTTTGTCAAATTACTTAGTTCATTGAGCATGTTGTGACATTAATTGAGTGTGTGGCCAAGTTAAATTGAATGCTCAATGTGAAAATTTGGATGCTCGAGTCTGATTGTTATGGCCATGAATTGTGCAAATCAAGCATTGGCATAATATGTGCATCATGTGAGTGTGCACGAATGGCATGAGCATGTGATCACCTAATCGCCCTGACGCGTTTTATGCGGGGTTCAGATAATAACTGGTGGATGTGTACGTGTGATCACATAAAGCCTTATGTGTTTTACGCGGGGTATTAAACCTGTCCTGATGTGTTTTACGCGGGACGATGCCCGGACTACCGGAAGATGACCAACCTGATGCGTTTTATGTGGATGGTGTCATGAGCCTGATGCGTTTTACTTGGGCCGAAGATCGATCGATGAGTAAATGACCTGATGCGTTTTACGCGGGTCGGACCTGATGCGTTTTACGCGGGTAGGTGAATAATTGGAAATTTGCAAGTGTGCAAGTATGCAAGAGTGCATTGATGAGACATGAGCATGAGTGTGAGCATGAGCATGTGCATGACATGTGTCATGGCCAAGTGATATTGCGTATGTGTCTTGATTGGGCTTTGCACTATTATTGTTATTCTTGTGTGCCTAACTTGCAGGGTCAAGAATATATTTGATTTAGGCCGAAGGCCTAAGTCGTCCGAACGTTGCATTGCGTGTTTGGTTTATACTTGTCCGGGAGGTGTATGTTAGCCTAGCTTAGGTTTAGGGGGCCTACTCGCTGATATTTATTCTCACTATTGTTTAAACCCCAATTTTTCATACCACTGACCCTGCAGATGGTAGATGCACCGCTTCGTTTTGGGATCCCGTATCGCATAGAACGATCGGTGACGGAGCACCCCGTAGGTATTACAATATAGTTTGGGTCGACGAGGGCGGACCACATTTTCGGGCCCATCATTATCTCGCTTGGTGTTTCCGAGACCAATTCGGTACTCACGGATCTTTTAGGACCCTCAATGTCCCGTTTGACATATTAGGCCAGCTGGATCCACAGGCCACCGATGGAGAGATCGTGAGTCCCGCTGCCACGCCAGAGAAGGATTCCGGCACCTAGCCAGTCATCATCGGGATGGATATCGAGGCGAGGGAGAGGGGCCGATGGACTAGGAGTCCGACATCGAGCCGGAGCCGGAGCCCATGGAGCAGGAGCTAGAGCCAGAGGATGATTCTGGAGTGAAGTCAGTGGACGCCGAGTCTGAGCCGGATTCGATAGATTCTGAGTCTAAGTCATTTGATGACTCATCCGAGTCCTCAGGATCCGACCCGGACTAGTTGCCCTAGGTTTTATCCTTGACCATAGTTAGGTAGGGCCGACACTTTTTGATAGGTGCCCTTTTTAGGTTTAGTTTTCTGACCGCCCGAACCACCTATCCCTTTTTGAAGTTAGTGACTGTTGACCCATTTTTGGTTAGTGCATATTTTGTTATGATGGATATTGTAAATCCCTGTTATTAATGCAAGTTGTATTTATTTTATTTATTGCTATCCCTGGGTCATGTTGTTTTATATCATACAGGTGTTTGACTGCTTCCGCATGTGCATTGTTCTCTGTGTTGGGTTTTGGGTCGGCGACGTATCCTGGGACGTCGCACTTGAATAGACCTCGGTAGGGTTGTCGCGTGCCGCAGGGTTCGGGGCGTGACACCATCTCTAAGACAATGAAATCTGTAGGAAAAATAAACTTGTCAACCTTAACTAGAACATCCTCCACTATGCTTCTCAGGTATTTGATCGATCGATCGATCGGCTAACTGAAGAGATACGGTGGTAGCTTTTGCTTCCCCCAAACCTAATTTCCTAAAAACAAAATAAGGCATTAGATTAATACTTGCACCTAAATCACGCAATGCCTTACCAAAATAAGAATTACCAATAGTACAAGGAATAGTAAAACTCCCTGGATCTTTCAACTTTGGTGGTAACTTATTCTGCAAAATAGCTGAACATTCCTCATTAAGCTTCAAGTCTCATAATCTTCCAATTTCCGTTTGTTTGCCAAAATTTCCTTCAAAAATTTCGCATAACTAGGTATCTGGGCTAAGGCATCTCCAAAAGGAATATTAATGTGCAATTTCTTAAAAACATCGAGGAATTTAGAGAACTGCTTATCTATTTTGTGTTGCTGAAGTCTTTTCGGGTATGGGACTAGCGGCACATATGGCTTTGGATTGTCCAGAAATAACTTGCTTCGAGGTGGATCAGCTTTGGAGGGTTCAATTTCGGGTGCGTCGGCTCTGGGTGGTTCGATTTCTTTCTTCTTTCTTGCTGCTTTATTAGACAAATTTCTGCTAACTTCTTTTCCACTCCTCAAGGTGATTGCTTTTGCATTCTCAACTAGATTCTTCTCAGTGTTGCTCGGAAGGGTACCATACGGTCTTTCAGACAAATGGTTAGCTAACTGGCCATCCTACTTCTCCAGATTTCAAATGGATGCCTCCTGATTTTGGAACCTCACAGCAGCACTTTTAATGAAGTCTTGAGTTGTTTGAGCTAGCTTAGTAACCATCTCCTCAAGGTGATTGTGCTGTTTCTCCTCAGGCGGCCTAAATGATGGTGGTGGTGGTCTCGGCCCTTGCTGATTTTGGTTGCTCTAGGAGAAATTCGGGTGGTTTCGCCATCCAGGATTATAGGTGTTTGAATATGCATTGTTCTGGGGAGGCCTGCTAAAATTTCCAACAAAGTTAGTATTTTCAGGAGGATGTGTGAAAGGATTACCTACCTGACATTCAATGCTAGCAGGGCTTCCATTGCAAAATTCACAAGTCGAGCCTTGAATCTTCAACACTGAGTCGATCTTTTTGTTTAAAGCAGCAAACTCTACGGCAATGGTAGTATTGACACCGACTTCATGAATTCCACTCGACTTTCTAGTAGAGAGCCTCTCAATCGGCCATTGGTAGCTATTAGCCGCCATCTCCTCCAAAAGATCAAAGGCTTCCTCAGGCGATTTATTGTTCAACGTCCCTCCAGTTGCAGCATCAATGGTAGACCTCAAATTCGGCATCACTCCATTGTAGAATGTATGCACTTGCATCCAAACTGGTAGGCCATGATGCGGACAATGCCTTAGTAGTTCTTTAAACCTCTGCCATGCTTCGTACAGAGATTCACCATCCATCTGTACAAAAGAAGTAATATCATTATGCATCTTGGCAAACTTAGCAGGAGGAAAGTACTTGCTAAGGAATTTTTGAGCCATGTCATTCCAAGTCGTGATAGATCCTGCAAGAAGAGAAGTTAACCATGTCTTAGCTTTATCACGTAAAGAAAAAGGTAATAATCTTGTTGACACCTAAATTTTGACGCATCATTTAGTGTAATTTGCATAGAAAATTAGGGATTAAATTTTTAACCCCTAAACAAAAATATTTAAATTGCATAACATATAGTTTAAATTCATTGCATTTTGCATCGGACCGGCGGTGACGAACGAGCTTAAATTTCATCAAACGGGACTCGGCTCGCTTAAAATGCACGGGCCGGGAATTACAAGTCAAACGGGCTTGGTCGTTTTAATTTGAACTTAATTCAGCTCATTATCATTAATTAATTCAGCCCATTTAAATTAAAGCCCAAGCCTAAGCCCATTAAGACTAGAAAGCCCATCTAATTGACCTAGATTAATACTATATATACTTCATTAGGTCAGAATTTTAGAGGGGGAGACACAATTTTCAGATCAGAAAATTTTTAGAGTGTGAGAGTGAGAAAGAGAGAGAGAGGAGGAAGACCTCGCGCGACGCGCCCGCTGCCGCGCCCGCGCCCGCTGCCGCGCCCGCGCCCGCTGCCGCGCCCGCTCCCGCGCCCGCTCCCGCGCCCGCGCCCGCTCCCGCGCCCGCTCCCGCGCCCGCTGCCGAGCGCCGCTGCCTCCCGCGCCCGTCGTCGCTGCCTTGCTGTTCCGTCGCCGTTGCTCCGCCGTCATCCCGACACCGCGCCGCCGGTCCACCGCTCGCCGTTCATCCCGATTCGCAAGTTCGAATTTGGGAATTATCTGCAAATTAGGTAATTAGATATTATCTGATATTTTTCAGAATATTTAATTTACTAATTTGTGCTTTTGAATATTGCGTGAATATCGTGTAGAATATTAGATATGTTGGGATAATTATCTGATATCTGCAATATTTTTAAAATATTCAAAATTAGGAAACTTTCCTAATTTAGCAACGTATCTGGACGACTATCCTACCTTATCCCTAAGGTACGATACGCGACGATATGGAAAATCATTATCCTATCCATAATCACTTGGGTACGATAATGATTTTTATCTGCTTTCCAAATTTGAATGATCGACTTTCCGTTAATATCTATAACCCTATAGATATGACCGATAGTTCGATTCTTGTGCCTAATCTGAATTTGAAACGAATCTTGTGGATTGCGTGGCTATTTTAAATATGGATGCTATCTCTGTTTAAATTATTTTTCCTTTTCAAATAAAAAAGAAAATTCAAAAAAATATCAGTTAGGATTTGAATTTGAGTTTTGCATGTTTAGGAATCCTAAATATATCTAGACGATAGAATAATTATTTAATTTAAATTAGGACTTGAGATAATCTATTTCCTAGTTTAAATTAAGTAATTTTCTAATCTTAATAGATTATTTAGGTTATTTTTTTAATTTCGAATTTTCATGAAAATCCCAAAAAAGAATGAATTGTTTTATAGTAGATTAGGATAGATTGCATTCTTAATTTAATTAATTTATTATTTCGAATTTTAACAAAAATCCCAAAAATAAGTCATGTTAGGATACGTTAAGTCATCATAGGTTGCATGTTAATTTAGGCATATTTTTATTCCGAATTTCATTAGAAAACACCAAAAATAAATCATTTGCCCGTCATCAGAATTAGGTCACGTCGTCGCATGACATATAGTTTGCATGTTAGGTTGCATTATTCGCATGTCATTTCTGCACGTCATTGCATATAGGTTAGCTTTCATTTAAATAAGCGAAAATCCAAAAATACTGAGTGAACTGCTTGTTAATTAGAAATCATATTAGGATGGTTGATGTGATTTTCTAGCTAACCATGCAGATGCTTACGTTGCTTCGAGGTAAGTAATTCTCTCAATCTTGCAATTTATTTAATGCTTTGATTATTGGGTGTTAAATTGGTGGTTTGCGTACCCGCATGAACACCTCACATGTTAGTGACTAAGTTAAAATGGATCCAAATTGCTTGCCAAAATATTTTTTTGAAAAGAAAAGGTACCGAAAGGGCGTTAGACTAGATCTAGCGTAATCAAGTCCCCGGGCTTAGAATCTCTGGTTCGTAGGAATAAAACATATCTCCCTATGTTTTATTTAGGTTTCTAATCGACCTACCACAAATTGATTAGTGGCGACTCCAAGCATGAAAATATTTGCATGTTAAAAACTTAAACCCAAAGTTGCGAATTGGTAGGGCTTGGGAGGGCTCGAGTTAGGTTTAGTCCTAATAATCCATTAGCCTAAGAGGAAAAATTTTAGGTCGCGATAGCTTGGCGACTCCGCTGGGGACTTGAGTTAAAACTCTTAGTGGACTTAGGCCAGTTTTTCTTTTCAAAAAATATATTTTTTGCTTGGCAGCGAGGATCCCAGGTACGTCCCTAACATTTTAGGTGTTAAATGTTTTTGCAGTATGGGAGGTATAAGGGGAGGCGTGATTGTTAACCCTTGTTTTGCAGGGAGGTGTTTGAATGAATGGTTTATTTTATGCACGAAGCGCTGTATGATATAACCTGCTGTGCATGCCTTGCATTTACACTACACCGCACACACTACCCGCTGCCGGACCTGGGCGGCACAGGTTTAGGATGGTACTAAGAAAACGGACACCTCGACCACACCCGTGTGGTATAGGTCGCCTTTCTTGGTCCCGAAAGTTCTTTCATGGTGTCATTGAATACCTACCACGGTTGCACCCTTTGCAACCCGGGTCGGCTCTTTGACTAAGCCGGAGTCAGGGGAATCCCAGCCTAACCACCACCATGACTGGTTTAGCTCGGTAATCCTCGTGTCTCCATTTTGCAAGCCAGAGTCTAGGTAGAAATCGAACCTCACGTTTCATGCGCATGTCTATGTGATTGCCATCATTCTACCGGGTGAAGTAAGATTTCTAAACCTTTATCTCGCAATTTATTTATGTTTCGTCTTTTTCTTTGGTCGGTCCATGACATTAGGTCGGTCGCGAGTCTTGGTCTATACACTATGGGAGGGGCAGACATCCGGATTCTTGATGCTCCTAAGGACGAGCTCCGTGCCTGGTGGAATCTACTCAGTCCGACCAACCGCAAGCTAGTTGAGGGCCACATCGGGAGGCTCCTCCCCCTACTGGAAGTCAAAGTCCGTACCGGCCTCGTTCGAGCATTAGCGCACTTCTGGTGTCCCGAAACCTCTACCTTTA
Organism: Syzygium malaccense; assembly: GCA_031216405.1. Taxonomy (NCBI): domain Eukaryota; kingdom Viridiplantae; phylum Streptophyta; class Magnoliopsida; order Myrtales; family Myrtaceae; genus Syzygium; species Syzygium malaccense. The sequence goes on from CM062263.1 coordinate 11,161,900, forward strand.
TATTCGGTAAGCACGAGCTCACCCCGACGTTGGAAGAATATAGCGTGCTCATTGGAAAACCATTGGAGTCGGATTTAGTCACACCACCTTTGGGAATTGATCCTACTTTAATGTTGGCTGAATTTTTGAATGTCGGAAAAGATGAATTGGGAAAAGTTTTAAAAGCAAATCGTGGCACATGTCCTTTTTCATTCCTGAGTCAGTGTTTTGAAAAAGCCACATCTTTTCAAAAAGGCAGAATCTTTTTGCTAGCGTTTTTCGGGTTCGTGATCTTTCCTTACTGTAAGAATGCATGTAATCCGTCAATCGCATGGTTGGTCCAACAGGTTTGTTTTGAAAAGAATTTTATCAACATCATTTTAGCAGAGACTTTCATTTCCCTCACTAAATTTAAGCAACATGTTGACAAAACGTTTCATGCCCCCCTCGAACTTTTGCAAATTTGGTTTTTATCTCATATAAAAGGGTGTGGCGATTTACTCACAATACCTGAGCTTAGTGATTCTAGCCATCCAGTTTTAAGGTACAAAGAAAAACAAGGGGATGCACCCGATTATCATTACTCCGAATGGATCATTTTCATGAAAAACGCTAGACCCCAAGGTTTCCAATGGCATGCTAACTGGTTCAAAGTCGAGGAAGCTCGGCTTACATGTAATGGTATTGGACCGGTTCCACTATTGGGTTTCACCGGCGCGATCGAATACTACCCCGCCAGAGTGTCTCGTCAGTATCAGATTCTCCAAGGACTCCCTCCGGCGTTACAACCAGAACTCCTACAAGTTGACTTCGCCGATGATGATAAAGACCACGAAGCGACCGTAGCCCAGCTCAATAAGATGTGGAGGAAGTGTCGTGTGTTGAAGATAGCTCGGCCCGAAGGAGAACTAAAGGGAGAGCAGAAGTCCTATTTCGCGACGACCCAGTACATTCGTCGGCACAGAATCCCGCAGGATTTGCTCCCGAAGATACCCAAGGTGCCTCTAAAGTCCGCCAATCGCTCAGAGAACAATCGCCTCAAAAGGAAGGCCGAAGAAGCTGAAGAAAAGGCATCCAAGATAGCTCGAGCTTATGAGCAATTGAAGAAGGAAGTCGCCTCCCATATGTCTATAGATCAAGCTAAATAAAAAGCTCGAAGTTCTTTTCTCATTTCAGTTTCAGTTTTTAAAATTTGTTTAGGAATTGAGTCATTTGTCTTTATATTCAGTTCAATTTCAAGTCATTAATTGGTGTAAAAATTTTCGCCATTTCAATAAAGAGGTCCTTTCAATTCAAAGCGGTTAGACCAATGTCATGGATTGGCGTATCATTTTGCTTAACACTCATGTATGCCTGTTTCATTTCGAAATTAGGTAGCTACGGACCGATCACGATCGCCCATTCGTACACGGTCGAGAGCCAGAATGGCCGATCAAACTGACTTGCAAGAGCGTGTTGTTGGTGTGGAAGACCAGATCAAGCAACTTGTCATCGCAATGCAACAAATGTCCGCTGAGATCAAAGCTCTCCGGTCGGTTCCTGTTTCGGCACCCCTCGAAGCGTCAGTCCCAAAGCAGAAAATCAGAAAAAGTGTCGATGTTGACGGGGATGACGATATTCCTGATTTAGAAGATGACCCCGTCCAGATCATCGTCAACAAGGACAAACCTGATGAACGGGTCAATAAACTTGAAGAAAGAGTGAAGCAGCTGGAAGGTTCGCAGGATTCACCTTCGATCGATCTGTCCCTTTACTCACAGATCAAAATCCCAAAGAAGTTCAAAATGCCGGATTTCGACAAGTACAATGGCACCACATGTCCAAAAGCCCACCTACAGCTCTATCACGTACAAATGACTTCGTACGTTGATAACGAACTCCTGATGATCCATGCCTTTCAAGCAAGTTTGACGGGTCCTGCTTTGAGCTGGTATCTCATGAAGAAGATAAATGGCCTCAAAACTTGGAAAGAAGCCAGTGAAGCATTCTTGAAGCAGTACAGATTCATAACGGACATCATTCCTACCCGTGATGATCTCGAACGCGCTCAGATGAAAAAGACTGAGTCCTTCAAAGACTATGCTATCAGATGGAGGAATTTAGCTGCTCAGGTTGTCCCAGAACCCATAGACAGTGAGTTAAAGAGGATGTTCATGAAAACTCTCCCGTTCGAATACCGTAATCGGATGGTTGCCATTCCGACTGACAACTTCAACCAACTCATCCCCATGGGCGAACAAATTGAAATAGGGCTGAAAGATGGATGGTTTGTCGAGCCGTCCTCTTCGACCAGAAGATTTGGTGCGAGAAAAGAGAAAGAACCGGCAGCTGAAGTGAATGTGGCTTATAACCAACCGAGCCGGCGGAATGCTAACTCCGCCCCAGCAATCCAAGTAGTAGAAGCTCAGCAACAAAACTCGGGTCGTCAACCTTTTCAGAGGAGGAACAACAAGAGGCAATTCACTCCCCTCCCCGGATCGTTGTCTCAAGTGTTGACAGTGCTCCAGAAGAAAGGTTTGCTTACTACTGAGCCAAAGCGGCCCAATCCTGAGCGGTTCTATAACTTCGACCCGTCAAAGAAATGTGATTATCACATGGGTGAGCTGGGACACTCAACCGATGATTGCTATGCCCTCAGGCACCGAATCCAGAACCTCCTAGATACGAAGGCTTTCTCATTTCAGCCTGCTAAGCCGAATGTTCAGAGCAACCCACTCCCTGATCACGCAGGCAATGTGAATGCCATATTTAGCTTCGATGCTGGTCGAATCAAGAATGTTAAGGTGTATACCACCGACGTCTACGGTGAGTTAGTGAAAGCCGGTTGTTACCCAAGTAATGAGGACCTTCCCCTTGCCATCATGAGAGAAAGAATCTCAAGAATGGTAGAAGCTGGGATGATCGTTTATGCTGACCACACTGGCATCGTTTCCACTATCTCCGAAGTGGTTATTAATTGGGAGGAGGAGTTTGCTACATTGAACATCAGGAGCGACAAGGGCGACCCTCTGCCTGAAGACATGCCTCCGCTTGAAGACGCGTCCGATAATGAGGAGATCATTGTAAGCACGCCTACAACTGATGAAGGGATAGTGATCGAGATACCTCAACCGTATGAGTACAGTGACAATAAGGCGGTTCCCTGGTCCTACAGTCTCGATGTCGACTTAGTTACCAGATCTGGGCGTTCCTACGGCCAAGCTAATGCCCAACCTGCAAAACCCGTTACTGATGAAGAAGCCAAGGAATTTCTAGCTGTGATTAAGGCTAGCGAGTACAACATAGTTGAACAATTGCGCAAGCTGCCCGCGCAAATCTCCCTGCTTGAGCTGCTCCAGACATCTGTCATGCATCAGAAGGCCTTAATGAAGGTGTTAAGTGAAGTCCACGTGCCAGAAACGATCGATCATGACAAATTAGAGGAATTTGTGGGCTCTATACTCCTCAAGGACCTCATAGCCTTTTCAGATGAAGAGTTCCCTCTAGAAGGGAGGGGGCATACCAGGGCACTCTATATTTCCGTCAAATACAAGGCCTCACATGTTGCCCGGGTACTCATTGACAACGGATCAGCCCTGAACATCTGTCCTTTGGCGACTTTACACCGCCTTAAGATAGATCCTTCTAGGATAAGTTCTGCAAGAACCTCCGTACGAGCCTTTGACGGAACGAAGAAAGAAGTGATGGGAGAAATACACCTTGACATACAGATAGGACCAACGATGTTCAATGTCCTATTTCAAGTTATGGACATTCCCACTGCATTCAATTTTCTGTTGGGTCGTCCATGGATTCATACTGCTGGAGCTGTGCCATCCAGTCTACATCAGATGGTGAAGTTCGTCGTGGAGAGAAAGTTAGTCACGGTCCACGGTGAAGAAGAACACCCAATCTACCACGCAACGGCTATCCCCTATGTTGAGCCGGATTGCAGAATAGAATCGAGCTATCAGTCGCTCGAGCTCGTATCAACCATACATGCGTCAAGAGGATCATCACCGCCTATTCCTGAGGTGTCAAATGCTGCGGTCATGGTTGGCAAGAGTAATGATCTCTCACGGCTTTACTCTAGGTGAAGGCCTTGGTAGAAATAGTCAAGGTATCCGCCAACCGGTGGAAGTTTCTCAGAGGCCCCGCATTACTGGGTTGGGATACCTGGGGTCAAGTGAGCCGAACAATGTGGCACGTGGACGTGGACGTGGTCGAAGTCAAGTTCGAAGAAATGGTCAAAATAGATTGCGATCCGAAGAAGAGCCAAATGGTGAAGAACGTGGGCGTGGTAGGTTGCCTCCACACCTCCGCACCACATTCCCAGGCCCTGCAAGAATGATGCATGAAGAGAAGGAAGTGATCGACACTCTGGGGCAACCAAGTGGCAAGTTCGATTATTATGTTAAATACTCGGCGCCCCCCAGCTTCTATGTTGACCCCCGTGACATTGTCCCGGATGGATGGGGAGGTATGGATGATTCAACACCTCTAGTGACAGAAGATTCTGATGATGCAATGGAGGGAATCACTGCCCTGTTCGATAATTTCTTAATTGGAGCCATCGAGGAAGGACCGTTGAAGGGAATGGGCATTGGCCCACAAGAGTAACACATTTACCTTTTTCGCACATTCCCCTACGCGGGAATTTTTACTGCTTTTTAGGACTTGCCCCGTCTCGGGAGCTGCTTTTTAGTACTTTTCATTTCTAGGATTTGATTGTTGCAATTTTCATTCCAATAAATGTAATTCATTTGGTGATAATCAATGAAATTACAAGTTATTTTCGTTTTGAGGGCATGTTGAGGTACATCAAACCAGCCCGGTGATGATATCCAACCGATAAAATAAAATATAGTCCAAGGAGAATTCTGAGGCCTGGGCTTCTTCATGCTTCCTCGTGTTAAAACCTTTCTGAAAAGAATTTCAAAATAAATCAAAAAAAAATCAAAATACACTGTTTAGCCCTGTTTGTCCTACTGAACCCCCTACTTTATGTTTCAGGGGCAATTTCGTGACACGAAAGGGTATGGGAACGGTCCAATCTGATGAATTATGTGCCACCGAACCTGATCTCGATGACACCAATGAACTCGAAGATTCCTCGGACCTCCAGCGTGATCTAGAGCATCATGAAAGACCTAAAGTCCTAACGGTAGACCAAACTATTACCGTCAACTTGAGTGATTCCGGAGAACCCAAAGAGGTGAAGATAGGGGCAACCCTTCCCGAAGGTGAAGCTAAACGCCTGATCCAACTGCTGAAGGATTACCAGGATATCTTTGCCTGGTCGTATGTCGATATGCCGGGTCTAGATTCTTCTATCGTGGAGCATAGTCTACCCACTAATCCAGACATGCCGCCCAAGAAACAGAAGCTGCGAAGGACCAAGCCTGAACTTTCCAAGAAAATAGAGGAGGAGGTCATGAAGCTTTTGAAAGTGGGATTCATCGAAGTCACCCAATACCCCAGCTGGGTGGCTAATATTGTGCCAGTCATGAAGAAGGATGGTCGAGTTCGGGTTTGCATCGACTATCGCGATCTAAACAAGGCCAGTCCTAAAGACGATTTCCCATTGCCACATATAGATGTTTTGGTGGATAGTACAGCAGGGTTCGAGCTGTTTTCCTTCATGGATGGTTTCTCGGGTTATAATCAGATAAAAATGAAGGACGATGATAAGGAGAAAACGGCGTTCATCACTCCTTGGGGGACATTCCACTATAAGGTCATGCCCTTCGGCCTCAAAAATGCCGGGGCAACATATCAACGGGCAATGGTGACGCTCTTCCATGATATGATGCATAAGGAGATTGAAGTTTATGTCGATGACATGATCGCCAAGTCTAGACCTGGGAAGAGTCACGTTGATACTTTGAAGAAATTATTCGAGAGGCTCCGTGAGTTTAAGCTCCGTCTCAATCCAGCCAAGTGCGTATTCGGAGCAACCTCGGGTAAATTACTTGGGTTCATAGTAAGCAGTAAAGGCATTGAAATTGACCCCTCCAAAGTGAAGGCTATATGTGAGTTACAACCCCCGTCGACCGTGAAAGAAGTGCGGAGCCTCCTGGGTAGATTGAACTACATAGCCCGTTTTATTTCTCAGCTCTCAGCAACTGCTAAGCCATTCTTCAAACTTCTAAGGAAGAATGCTCAAGTGAAATGGGACGAGGATTGTCGGGAAGCGTTTAACGAACTAAAGCAATACCTGATGAAACCACCAGTGCTAGTCCCACCAATGCCGGGCCAGCCTTTGATCCTTTACCTCACGATTCATAGTGAATCTTTAGGTGCGATGCTAGCCCAGGAAAGTCCTGAAGATGGAAAAGAGCGAGCCATTTATTACCTAAGCAAGAAGTTCACTGTCTCGGAGTTGAATTATTCTGAAGCCGAGAAGACTTGCGCTGCGCTAGTATGGGTGCTCCATAGGCTGCGACAATATACACTGCATCACCAGACTTTGCTTGTGACTGAGAACGATCCCATTAAGTATTTACTTGATCAGCCAGCTTTGGTAGGAAAGTTAGCCAAGTGGCAGATTTTAATTTCAGAGTTTGATATCCAGATGAAGCCACAAAAGTCAGTTAAAGGTCGAGTAATTGCTGATGTGTTAGCTGAAAATCCTGGAGTCCCTAATGATGATAGATATTCTCCAGAAGATCGCATTTTGGTAATAAAGGAAGACACATGGACCATGTTTTTCGATGGAGCTGTAAACTTGGCCGGTTCCGGCACTGGGGCAGTTTTAATATCCCCAGATGGGCAACATTATCCAGTAGCAGCAAAGTTGGTGTTCCCCTGTACCAACAACATAGCCGAGTACGAAGCTTGCATCCTCGGACTCCAAGCCGCAGTGGAAATGAGGATAACCAAGTTAAAAGTGTTTGGTGATTCTGCTTTGATTATTCTCCAAACTGTGGGAGAGTGGAAGACGAGAGACACCAAACTAGTGCCGTACCATGAATACCTCGAAGAAATCATAAAGGAATTCGAAGATATCTCTTTTGAGTACTTATCGAGGTCTCATAATCAGTTTGCTGATGCGCTAGCTACGTTATCATCCATGTTGCAAGTGATTGATGGGTTAGAGGTAGAACCCCTGAAGATTGAAGTCCTGACAAAGCCAGCCTACTGTATGGTTGTGACCGGGGAGCCTGACGAAAAGCCATGGTATTACGATATCATGAGTTACATCCAGAGACAAGAATTTCCTGAGGGAAGCACCCCGGCTGACAGGAAGTACATAATGAAAATGGCTTCAAAATTCTTTGTTAGTGGTGAAAAGCTGTACAAAAGATCATATGATTCGATCCTATTAAGGTGTGTGGATGCAGCTGAAGCTACCAGAATCATGCAAGAAGTACACGAAGGGATATGTGGTCCACACATGAATGGCCACATGTTAGCTAAGAAGATTATGAGGTTGGGTTATTATTGGCTCAGTCTTGAGAATGACTGCATCCAACATGTTCGAAGATGTCATCGTTGTCAGGTTCATGGGGATAAAATAAATGTTCCCCCGACGGAATTACATCAGCAGTCTGAGCCATGGCCCTTTTCAATGTGGGGCATCGATGTGATTGGCCCGATTAATCCCAAGGCATCAAATGGACACCGATTTATCTTGGTCGCGATTGACTATTTCTCTAAGTGGATTGAGGCGTCATCTTATGCAAACGTCACCGCAAAGAATGTTGTAAAATTCATCAGGCGAGACATAGTCGCTCGCTATGGTGTCCCTGAGGCTATCGTCACTGACAATGGGACAAATTTGAACAATAAGTTCATTGATCAGTTGTTCAACGAGTTCAAAATCCGGCACCTGAATTCATCTCCCTATCGTCCACAGATGAATGGAGCAGTTGAAGCCGCCAACAAGAACATCAAGAAGATCTTGGCCAAAACGGCTGAAAACTATCGTGACTGGCATGAAAGGTTGCCATTTGCACTAATGGCGTATCGAACTTCGATCCGAACCTCTGTCGGAGCGACTCCTTTTTCCTTGGTGTATGGCATGGAAGCAGTTCTACCCGTCGAAGTAGAGATCCCTTCCTTGCGAGTATTATCTCAAGTGGAGTTGTCCGAGGCAGAATGGATGCGACAAAGGCATGAGCAGTTAAACCTAATTGATGAGAAGCGATTGAGAGCCATTTGCCACGGTCAAACCTATCAGCAGAGGATAGCTAGATCCTTCAATCAAAAGGTGCGTCCAAGACACTTCGAGGTAAATGATCTAGTCCTAAGGAAGGTACTGCCAGTCTTTCCTGTTCCTGGAGGAAAATTTGCCCCAAACTATATTGGTCCGTATGTGGTTAAAAAGGTGCTTCCTGGAGGTGCCCTGATTCTCGCAGAAATGGATGGTCGTGAGTTTTCCACTCCTGTTAATTCTGATGCTGTGAAGATCTATTATCCCTGATGGAATTTAACATTTTGCAGCAAAAGTTTTCAAATGTTTGGTTTTATACTCTGAGTCACAAACATTTCACTAATGAATAAATGGTTTCAATCAATTGAAAGATGGAATGTGTGCCTTGGCTTTAAATTATGCTTGATCATTTTGTCAGTCTACATTATCGATTTTAAAAGGGGAATCTATTTAGACAATATGATAACTCATGTGGAATGAATTGAATGTGTTGAATGAGGTACATCGGGATGATGAAAGGCAAGCCATATCCTATACACAGTCCCGTGCACTAATCCCCAGTGAGTTGAGTGGAAAAATTCCATGTCTGCAAGGTAAAGGGTTATCTCGCAAAAGGTACGGCAACTGAAATGACGAGAGGCGGTTCATTTCTCTATCCCAAACACTACAGGTTATCCATTGTTTCGCCACTTTGAGCCTAAACACTTGGAGAAATTCATTCAAATTACCCCTGTCAAGAACCACCCCACATCGGGGCAAACTGGAGGTAAGTCAGCGTCATAAGGTGAAAAATGAGTAGAAATTTTCATGCTCTCACTTGCATCAATCTTCGAGTGTTGCTTTTTCAGATGAATTCACGTGAAGTTCAAGTGCCTTAGGATGACGAAGAGCATTTCTTTCTCTATCCTATACACACTTTATCCTTTGTTAAGCCCAATTGAGCCTGCAAATTCATTTCTTAAACCCAGTTGGTGATCATCCCCCACACTGGGGCAAGGCAAAAGTCATCATTGTTCAAGCAGCATATCCGGAGCGCCGATGAAAGACGAAGACCCTGAAAGTCCAAATGTTAGTCATTCGGTCAAAACAAGCCAAAGTGTGACTGGCCAATACATGCATTGTAGACAGTGTGTGTCAAAAAAAAAACTAGAGGGCATGAAAAAGCAGTGTGCCTGGTAAAAGCAAGGCCGATGCCCGTGAAAAAAAAAGAAGAAAAGAAAAAAGAGAAGAAAAATGGAAAAAAGTGACGACTTTAGAAAATGTTGAGATGTGTCAAAGTCACAAAAATATCCAGAGTCTTAAGGAGTCAAGTGATGAACTCTCGAAGCCAATGGAGCATTTACTGAGAAGACAATCCCTGGACGGAGAAGAAGACAGGTGACAATGCCAAGATGATCACCAACTCTCACCCCAATTATACACATTTTGAGCCTTATGATCCATTCATTTCTCAACCCATGAGCCTAGCCTGCGTTACATCCCTTGCAAAGTCTCTTCAGATTAGGGCACTTGAACTAACGTAGAGTTTCTGATGTTTATAAGCTTAGCTCGAAGAAGTGCGAGCAAGTCCATTTCTATCTCATTTTGCAGGTTCTTGACTTGTAAACCCGGAGACAATTGCAGAGTATTTTCTTTCAGTAGCCTCGACTCGAAGAGTCTCTTTTGCTAAGCCATTGACCAAGCCCATGTTACGGTCCTAACAAAGACCTCTCAGATTGTTAAAGTCGTACTGCTTGCGAGAATACTCGGACCCTTGTCAACATGATGATGGTGAGATGGAGCGATTCTCTATAAATCAGCCTTTTCAATGAGAATGAGAGAAAGCCCTTTTGGACCGGAAGTCCCTCATTCGACATTTTCAAGATATCCGTTTGTGAGTTCGGATTGTCTTGTCATGATTTTTCCCCAGCAAAGTTTGTAATGCTGATTTGACAAAACCATCGTGCATGAAAATCAGTTGAAATCATGGTGCATGTGTATATGTATTCTTGACAGTGTGCGAATGCGTATTACATGTTACTTAAAATCGTGTCTAACAGGAGACACACCTTCAGAGTTGGAGATATCACCAGGTAAGTATATCTCTATCCCTAGGATATCTATGACTATCTAGGTATCCCTGACCTGTTCAAGCAATTGTCAGGTCCCACATTTGATCATTTTTTGCAATCTCTAGATGCCTTTGATTGTGTTCAGGTGTCTATTGATCAAACCTTTTCAGGTACTTCTGATGATATCCAGGTACTTTGTCAAGGAACTCTTGAACACTTGGGCTAGCCCCTTTGTTCATCAAATCACAGATTTTTATACAATCTCGAGAAGATTCCCCCGTTACATGACTATGAGCAGGTATAGCCATGACGGCCAAATCTTTACATATGAGCAGGTATATGTAAAGGTCGGAATATTCTTCCCAAATATCAGGTATTCCCCCGCTACTCACCTATGAGCAGGTATAGGTGAAACGGCCAAATCTTTACATATGAACAGGTATATGTAAAGGTCGGAATATTCTCCCAAATTTCAGGTATTCCCCCGCTACTCACCTATGAGCAGGTATAGGTGAAGCGGCCAAATCTTTGCATATGAGCAGGTATATGTAAAGGTCGGAATACTCTCTTTATCTCAGATGTTCCCCCGCTACTCACCTATGAGCAGGTATAGGTGAAGCGGCCAAATCTTTGCATATGAGCAGGTATATGTGAAGGTCGGAATATTCTCTCAACCCCAGGTGTTCCCCCGCAGTTCACTTATGAGCAGGTATAAGTGAGGCGGCCAAACCTTTACATATGAGCAGGTATATGTAAAGGTCGGAATATCCTCTTGATTTCAAAAGTTTCCCCCGCAATTCACTTATGAGCAGGTATAAGTGAAGCGGCCAAATCTTTGCAAACACCTAGAGAGATGCATAGGTAGTTCGTAAGGATCGGAACTATTCTCACGAATCCAAATGATGATTGGATACGTCGAGCTTTCTTCGTGTGTTTTGACTTGATTGCAGATCACCGAAGTTCATCAATATATATCAGGCAATACTGATGGGGACTGAGCCCATACATTTGCCAAAACAATATACAAGTTAAAGTTGTGCTTCGAATTGTATTATCTCGCTCATGTCAGGTAAGTGATTCCAGGTACGTTTTCTACTCATGTCAGCATGCATCATTTCTTAATGCATTGTAAAATGGGACTCATAATCCCGACAAAAACAACATTCATTGCATTTGCATGGTTGAAATTTAGGTATCATTTAGTCTTTAAATGCAACCTCTACGAGCTCACCTTCAAAGAGGGGCAGCTGTTGACACATAAATTTTGACGCATCATTTAGTGTAATTTGCATAGAAAATTAGGGATTAAATTTTTAACCCCTAAACAAAAATATTTAAATTGCATAACATATAGTTTAAATTCATTGCATTTTGCATCGGACCGGCGGTGACGAACGAGCTTAAATTTCATCAAACGGGACTCGGCTCGCTTAAAATGCACGGGCCGGGAATTACAAGTCAAACGGGCTTGGTCGTTTTAATTTGAACTTAATTTAGCTCATTATCATTAATTAATTCAGCCCATTTAAATTAAAGCCCAAGCCTAAGCCCATTAAGACTAGAAAGCCCATCTAATTGACCTAGATTAATACTATATATACTTCATTAGGTCAGAATTTTAGAGGGGGAGACACAATTTTCAGATCAGAAAATTTTTAGAGTGTGAGAGTGAGAAAGAGAGAGAGAGGAGGAAGACCTCGCGCGACGCGCCCGCTCCCGCGCCCGCTCCCGCGCCCGCGCCCGCTCCCGCGCCCGCTGCCGCGCCCGCTCCCGCGCCCACTGCCGCGCCCGCTCCCGCTGCCGCGCCCGCTGCCGCGCCCGCGCCCGCTCCCGCGCCCGCTGCCGCGCCCGCTCCCGCGCCCGCGCCCGCGCCCGCGCCCGCGCCCGCGCCCGCGCCCGCGCCCGCTCCCGCGCCCGCTCCCGCGCCCGCTCCCGCGCCCGCGCCCGCTCCCGCGCCCGCGCCCGCTCCCGCGCCCGCTCCCGCGCCCGCTGCCGAGCACCGCTGCCTCCCGCGCCCGTCGTCGCTGCCTTGCTGTTCCGTCGCCGTTGCCCCGCCGTCATCCCGACACCGCGCCGCCGGTCCACCGCTCGCCGTTCATCCCGATCCGCAAGTTCGAATTTGGGAATTATCTGCAAATTAGGTAATTAGATATTATCTGATATTTTTCAGAATATTTAATTTACTAATTTGTGCTTTTGAATATTGCGTGAATATCGTGTAGAATATTAGATATGTTGGGATAATTATCTGATATCTGCAATATTTTTAAAATATTCAAAATTAGGAAACTTTCCTAATTTAGCAACGTATCTGGACGACTATCCTACCTTATCCCTAAGGTACGATACGCGACGATATGGAAAATCATTATCCTATCCATAATCACTTGGGTACGATAATGATTTTTATCTGCTTTCCAAATTTGAATGATCGACTTTCCGTTAATATCTATAACCCTATAGATATGACCGATAGTTCGATTCTTGTGCCTAATCTGAATTTGAAACGAATCTTGTGGATTGCGTGGCTATTTTAAATATGGATGCTATCTCTGTTTAAATTATTTTTCCTTTTCAAATAAAAAAGAAAATTCAAAAAAATATCAGTTAGGATTTGAATTTGAGTTTTGCATGTTTAGGAATCCTAAATATATCTAGACGATAGAATAATTATTTAATTTAAATTAGGACTTGAGATAATCTATTTCCTAGTTTAAATTAAGTAATTTTCTAATCTTAATAGATTATTTAGGTTATTTTTTTAATTTCGAATTTTCATGAAAATCCCAAAAAAGAATGAATTGTTTTATAGTAGATTAGGATAGATTGCATTCTTAATTTAATTAATTTATTATTTCGAATTTTAACAAAAATCCCAAAAATAAGTCATGTTAGGATACGTTAAGTCATCATAGGTTGCATGTTAATTTAGGCATATTTTTATTCCGAATTTCATTAGAAAACACCAAAAATAAATCATTTGCCCGTCATCAGAATTAGGTCACGTCGTCGCATGACATATAGTTTGCATGTTAGGTTACATTATTCGCATGTCATTTCTGCACGTCATTGCATATAGGTTAGCTTTCATTTAAATAAGCGAAAATCCAAAAATACTGAGTGAACTGCTTGTTAATTAGAAATCATATTAGGATGGTTGATGTGATTTTCTAGCTAACCATGCAGATGCTTACGTTGCTTCGAGGTAAGTAATTCTCCCAATCTTGCAATTTATTTAATGCTTTGATTATTGGGTGTTAAATTGGTGGTTTGCGTACCCGCATGAACACCTCACATGTTAGTGACTAAGTTAAAATGGATCCAAATTGCTTGCCAAAATATTTTTTTGAAAAGAAAAGGTACCGAAAGGGCGTTAGACTAGATCTAGCGTAATCAAGTCCCCGGGCTTAGAATCTCTGGTTCGTAGGAATAAAACATATCTCCCTATGTTTTATTTAGGTTTCTAATCGACCTACCACAAATTGATTAGTGGCGACTCCAAGCATGAAAATATTTGCATGTTAAAAACTTAAACCCGAAGTTGCGAATTGGTAGGGCTTGGGAGGGCTCGAGTTAGGTTTAGTCCTAATAATCCATTAGCCTAAGAGGAAAAATTTTAGGTCGCGACAAATCTCAATCTAATGGCATCATCAGTAACGTCATTATATTTTATAATGTCACAAATTTCAAGAAAAGCATCTAAATGGATATTAGGATCATCATTCGGCAATCCACTGAATTGGACTGCGTTTTGAAGCATCTGAATTAAGGAAGGCTTAATTTCGAAATTGTTAGCTTGTATGGTTGGCCTTCTAATGCTCGATGTTAATCCTTGGACCGTAGGTGTAGCATAATCCTTCAAAGTCCTCCTTGGATTTTCTTCTCCCTATTGGGTTTCAGCCATGGTGTTGTTGTTTTGCTCTCGTCGTCGCCTTAGAAAAGTGCGGTCAATTTCAGGATCAAGCTTCTCAAGTTCTCCCTGTTGGCTTCGAGTCATGCAATATTCCACCCAATTCTTGTACAGAGCCGAATTCCTTTTTTTTATTTTTTTCTGTAAAATCAAACAAATAAAAATAAAATAAAGCTAGACTAAACCAAGAATTGCTCGGTATTAATTATGACCTTCTGAAATCCGACCCACTTGGGATTTATGAAATGAGTAGTTTATGGACGTGCTTGTAGTTAGATCTCACCTGGAATTGATCACTTCGGGAATACTAACCGTTAGAAAAAGGCTAATTAGGGATTTAAATTCGCGTAACTAAAGAAACTCGATCGTGAACCGACTTTCGACTATGAAAATTGTCGAGGTGACATTTTGAGCCAATGAAAGCCGATCCAAGGATAGTTAAGGATCAATTCACCGCTATCATATTAGTGGATCGCGGGTGATTCCGCTTGATCACGATATGAATTGACGAATGACCCAAACCTATACCAAACGATCGTGCTCGTCGGAACTAACGATCGATCCTCACGATTAAGTGACAACCGAAGTCGTCACAACCCAAGTGAACTTGAACATGGCTTGATTCAGTATCGGCCGCGAGTCAAAAGTGCGAATTTCCCCAAAAGCCACCCGTTAGTCTGAGATACGCTCAAGTTACGTTGTTTAAAATTTAGTCATTAATTAGATATCAAGTTGGGCATTGGAGATTTAAAAAGTCACGACAGATCAATTGGACGACGTTGTTATTAGCATGTTCAGCCTTAGAATTGTCCGAATCCTTTAGAAAAATCGAATTTCGACGAGAAATGGAAAATGACCGTTTTACCCTTTAGACTTTGTTAAGGCAGTGCAAGTGGGGAAGGGCATTTTGGTCATTTCACCCTCACTTTAGAAATGACAATTTTTGGACAATTTTGCCCTTGGACTTTTTGTGAAATTTCCATTTTACCCTTGGATATTTTGGAAAAGATTCAATCTCAGCCGTTGATCTAAAGATAAGAACAAATCGTGGCCATTGATTGGAAAGTAGAGAGAGGGGCAAGATGGTCATTTTACCAAAAGGGGAACAATTATTGATATTTAGGCCTTTTTCTCTCTCTCTCCCCTCATTCTTTCTCACACCCACCCTCTCTGTCTCACCCCCTTGGCCGAACCAACTCTCTCTCTTCCCCTTGGCCATGCGTGGGACAATGGTTGGACTGACTTGGCTGAGTGTTTTGAGAGAAATTGTGATGATTTTTTAGGTGGATTTGAGGTTAGAATTGATTGGTTAGGTAATCGAAATGATTCCGAGTGATTATTATGGTTTATGGCGCGAAAAACAGGCCTAAATGTACCATTATGGTGATTTTTGGTGGTGACCAAATTATCGTTCATGATGTGGCCGAATTAGTGCATTTTGGCGATTAAAATATAGTACGTGTTGGTTTGGGGGTTGTCGGTAGGAGTACGACGCCCCGTGAATGGTGAAATTCGGCTTAGAATGCAAAAACTCGAGTTAGTTGTGCATGTGCGAATCGAATTGGATTGGCTGGTTTGTGGATGGAATTGTGATGTTTCGGGCTGATGTAATGCTGAATTGAAGGCTGAAAATTGTGGCTCGTAATGATGAGCAATATGGTCCGATTCGGGGACTAAAAGTGTCAGTTGATGTGTGTGGTGTCGTGGCTGGTTGTGATACATCTTATGGCTTGAAATAGAACTGGAAATACTGAATTTATGCTCATGATATTGGCTATGATTGTAGGCCCATTAGTGGCCTTGTATGTTTGTTGAATCGTGAGCTAATTGATTTAAATGTGGGTAGCTATGTGCGCGCATGGGCTAAATTGATTTAATTGGTAATTGACCCCAATTGGGTATTGATTGAGCATGTGAAATGCGTGTGGTTTGGTGAGTGCACGGGCCGAACTTGATTGGCTAGTATATGGCATGTTGATGTGTAAATCGAGTAAGTGAACGAGTGAGAAATTGTGTGTGATGATGTACGTGCGGTTGCGAGAATTCCTGAGGCGGTACCACTACGCGAGGAATTGATCCATCCTGAGGTGGTACTACTACGCGGGATGATGCCCGGTATTACCAGAGGACGACCAACCTGAGGTGGTACCATTACGCGGGTTGTGTCGTAAGTGGTGGATGTTGAGCTTGAGGCGGTACCATTACGCGGGCAAGACACATGGCCTGAGGTGGTACCATTACGTGGGCCTAGAAGTGTTGTGGATATGAGTTGGTCGCAGTTAACCTGAGGCGGTATCATTACGCGGGTTACTGGCGAGTTGAGTGGAAAACATGAGATGGTCGTAGTGAACCTGAGGCGGTACTATTACGCGGTTACTGGCGAGTTGAGTAGAAAATATGAGATGGTCACAGTGAACCTGAGGCGATACTATTACGCGGGTCGCTGGCAAGATGAGTGAAAAATAAGTGTGGCGAGACAAGAACGAGTGCGTGAAATGTATTTGGAATCTCATGTGATTGGAAATTATGTTATTATGGCTAAGTGCAGGTTGCACATATGAAAAGCCCAGGTAAATGCAATTGTGTGCTTGTGAGGTGCTTATTGGGTGTTATTATGTTTGGTCTTATCTGGAGGTACATGTTAGCCTACGTGGGGTTTAGGGTGTTACTTGCTGAGAAGTGTTCTCACGGTTTTATTTTAAAACCATTTAGCCAATCAAAGTTCTAGTGGAGTCGGGAGAGGAGGACAATCCGATTGAGATCAATGCTGAGTCCAAGTCTTCAGAGGAACAACCTAGCATCGACGAGACTGATTTTGAGTAGACCCCCTAGAGCGAATAGGGGTTAGTTATAAATCAGGGGTTAGATAATTTTGGAGACGCCCCTTTTTGGTGTAAGTGATAGTCTATCCAAAGCCGCGAGCCCTTTTTGATATTGGCAGTTGTCAGTGTTGAGGTTTGATGGTTGCGACAGTTCGTAGTGAATAATGTGAATATAGTGGATGTAATGAAGTGGTTGGTTGCTGATTGTAATGGATATTGTTTATAGTGCAGTGCAATAAAATGCTCGGTGGTTTGGTGATTTATTCTCCCTTTTACCCCGGTTATTATTGTCTGGGTATTGATTGTGGCTTTCGCTGATGCATATAAATCTTTGATAAGTTGAAATGGGTTGGCGATACCCTGGGATGTCGCATTATTCGACTAGAGAAGTGTGTCGCGTGCTCAATGGGGTTCGAGGCGTAACATTAATAGTAATTGTTAATTATCAAATCAATCCCCAGCAACGGCGCCAAAAACTTGTTCTCTAAATTAGCAACGCAAGTGTACTTATTGAACAAGTAATAAAGTGATGAATTAAAGTATCGTTCCCACAGAGATTGTAGACAAATCAATCAAATTACTTACTAAAGGTGAACAATTCTCAACTTTATCTAACCAATTAAAGATTTACTAAAACAATCGAAATTCTAAAGAAAACTAAATTAACCTATTACGATTGAAATTTCCGAAAGCTAAATTAACCAAGGCAGCAAACCAAAATCAAAAATAGAAATTCACAAACTAAACCTAGAAATTTCGAACATAAAGAAGCAAGAAGCAAAGGACTTTGATCAGGAATTAAAAACGTTAGAGCATCTAATTTCACTTAACCAATCAAGATTAATTAACCAAGCTCGTCATGCAATCAAATTGAAATCATAGTGTGATGGTAGAACTTCCTAATTTAAATTACTATCCTTGGTCCGGTATAGAAACCCTACTTAGATTTAGCAACCCACACTTGGTCCGTGTGAATTTAAGTAAACCTAAGTCCATTAAAATCTATGATTGTTCCCGAATTCAATAAACCACCCTCGATTTACTTACTACCGAAACCGCACAAACAACCTAGTATATCTCTATCTAAGTTAAATTCATGGCTATATATCATAAAGCACTCGCATAAATCTCCTTTCCATTTCATCATGCAATAAAAATCATTCAAGTGGTGATCAAGCACTTCAAAGCATTAAGAACATGATATATAACTCACACATACGAGATCTAGAATTGCATCAACAACTCTTGAAAATTAATCAATCATAGTTAAGCTACATCGTAGCTCTAACAACAAGTAGTCTAGAACATAATGAACATTAAACTAAAAACAATAACTAAACTAAACATGATGAAGAACTAGAACAGATTCACCAAGAATAATCAAATGCTTGATTTTTTTGTCGCCTCCTCCTTCTTCCTCTTTTTCTCTCTTCTGAAATCACATTTTTATACCTCCTCTTGTTTTCCAAGAAACCTTAATCACAATAGGATTGCAATTAAAGGTTCTTCCAAATTAGGACTCCTCTCAATAATAAAACTCCTTTTTTAGATTGGACTTTGATTTTCTTCCCAAAATAGGCTTGATTCTTCTTGATTTCAGATTTGCATAGCTTTGATCTCCAATTTGGGAAGCTTCTACACAATTTAGGAACAATTGGATTGTTATGGATACTTTCACGAAGCTTAGGAGGACAAAACCCGTGGAAAGCCGGCAAATTACAAAATTAGTCCCTGAGCTTCCTTTAACTTCAATTACCTACAAAAATTAATTAAAATGAATAAAGTAGGCATCAAATTCAATTAAAACTAAGCAAATATTAAGTTAAAATAACAAATAAACTCTATATAAAATAGAATTATCAGAGGTTACAAATAGTTTAAGTGGGAATAGCCATGGAGGTAACAGCATCCAAGAGAATGGGGTCGACGATGCTTATGGCGGCTCTGATACTGTGGTCATCCATCAACGTCGACGTGGCATCCGCATCGTGCAAGACGACCTGTGCATTGTTGTGTGCTGGCGATCCCTTGCCATTTGTATGCGTTCCCGAATGCCTCAAGAAATGCCCTAAAGTGTCTTTGACATCCCTGGCATCAGAGCACTGCGATGTTGGCTGTTTCTTATCTACTTGCCTTAACTACCATCTAGGTAATAATCTTTGTTTTGAGATCAAAAATATAACGTAACTTCTTGAGATCCATAAAATCAAGAAAGTCATTGTATAATCTTGTTTCTTTATTAGTGTTTCATTATTATGTTTTAATTAGGAGAGGTTGGTTGCGTACTAAATCATTTCATTTCCTTGGACTTCAACATATACTTTTGCTAAAAAATTCAATTTCAATTTTGATGTGACTTTTTAAATTTCTTGTTTCATATTTGAACTCATATAGACAACCAAAAAAGCTGGACTGGACACGAAGAAGGTTGAAGCTTGTGCGGATTCATGCTCTCGGGGTTGCCAGAAGACCTATCCATTGCACTAAAGTTTGAAAATTCTCCTTTTCAATAATTAAATCAAGACAATTGGGTTGTGTAATGCCTTTGTGGTTTCATACCACAACTAATAAATAGTGCTTTTTTAATTTTTTGCTTGGGCAAGAGTGATATACATTTCTATGAATTTCAATTATGATAAATGAGTCTACTCTCTATTATTCAAATTTAGATTATGAGATATAAATACAAAAGAGAAGGTAACCTTTAGAATAAATCGATGTTGAATTTGTCACAAGTATGTCTTCGCACAATCATATGAACGAATCAAAATTTTTCAGCAAGCGTGTATTAGGCACAAGTAAAAAGGTATCTTTCCTGTCACCACTTCATTTTGACGTATTTCTCCTCATGCATCGTGATGCGATTGCGGGGGTGGGCAAGAGTAGCTTTGAGTGATGTCAATGGAATCAGAGTGTTTTGGAATGGGTGTCGATGGATGAACGGATAGAAGTAGGATAAAATACGACCAGAATCAAGGTATATAGGACATGCCACTAACCAAGGATCTCGATCGGGATTGATGAAGTTTACCACCAAGGCCTATAAAAAATCACCATCCGTGAATACAGGACTTCATGATAGGAAAAGCTCACATCAAGGCCTACAAAATATCACTAGCCGAGGATACAATATTTCTTTGGCTTACCACCAAGGAAGAATCCACTTTCTAAATTTATAGATGCCAAGATAGGAGTTATTCACTCTCCAAAGATATTCGCTTACATAGAGAAAAGTCTCATATATTCTCAATTTTCAAATTCCACTTCCATACATTTGAGAATTCGCCTCGCTATATAGAGGGATTATGTGACATCCTGAAAATTATCCATTTGGGATTTATGAAATACTGGATTTTATGAATGTACTCATAGTTAGTTCTCGCTCGGAACTGATCATTCATGGGATACTAACCATTAGGGAAAGGCTAATTAGGGATTTAAATTCGTGCGACTAAGAGAAAATTTGATCATGAATTGATTTTCGACCATAAAATCGCCGAGGTGACATTTTGAATCACTGTTGGCCGATCCAAGGATAGCCAGGGGTCAGTTCGCCACTGTCATAGTAGTGGATTACGGGTGATTCCGCTGGACCACGAAATGAATTGACGAATAATCCTGAACCTATACCAAACGATCGTGCTCCTCGGATCTAGCGGTCGATCCTCGCGATTTAAATGACAATCAAAGTCGTCACAAACCAAATGAATTTGCACGTGACTCGATTTATTATCAGTCACGAGTCGAATATGCGAATTTCTCTAAAAAGCCGCCCGTTAGTTTGAGAAATGCTCGAGTTACATTTAATAAAATTTAATTATTTAATTGAGCCCAATTTGGACATCGAAAAATTAGGAAGTCACGACGGGACGTTAGGACGATGTTATGGTTGGAACGTGCAACTTTGGATTTTCCCGAATCCTTCAGAAAAATTCAATTTGGCGAGAAATGAGGAAAGTGACCATTTTACCCTTGGAAGGTTATAAAGGGCAAGTTTTAAAAGGGAGGGGCATTTTGGTCATTTTGCCTTAACTTTTTGGTTTGACATTTTTGCCCTTGGAATTTTATGAAATTCCCAAATTGCCCTTGGATATTTTTTGGAAAGATTCGATCTCGACCGTCGGTTTCAAGATAAGATCGAATCTGGACCGTCGATTTGGATTGTGAGAGAGGGGTAAGATGGTAATTTACCACTTTTGGTCAAAGTTTGAATGTTTAAGTCCAATACACTCTCTCTCTCCTAATTCTCTCTCTCTATCTCTCGGCCCACTCTCTCTCCTCTCCTCTCGACTACACCGACCGCCCCCCCTTAACGCCGCCGCCGATCGCCGGCCACCGCCCCTGCCGTGCCGCGCCGCGCCACCAACGAGCCACCAGCCCTCACCCGCTGTCTCTCTCTCCCCCTCCCGTGAGTGAGCCGCGGCAAGGAGGTCACTGCCGCCACTCGCCATTGCCGACGCTGTTCACGCCCCCAAGCCGCACTGCCGATCGCCGCCGTTCACCGCCAATCGCCACCGCTTTCTGCTCTAGCCGCATTAGTCTAGAGTCTCGGTAAGTCGCACCCTAAACCTTATTTAGGACATCGAGTGTAACGCCCCCACCTCGGGGTCATAAACGTGACGTCCCGTTCATTATTATCATTCTTTAAACACAAGCAGAAGCATAATTTCGAGACAATCACATTAAAAACAATAGCGGGATTCAGACAAACAGCATCATGAGCAAACCTTGTATTTATAGGACACGCAAACATATTTTTGTTGACACCTAAATTTTGACTAATCATTTGGTGATTAGTTGCATAGAAAATTAGGGATTAAATTTTAGTCCCTAATAAAAATATTAAAGTTAAATTACATAGCATTTAGTAACATTTATTAAGTAGTTGCATTTGCATCGGACTGGTGGCGAATGGGCTTAATGGACTCAAATGCAGAGGTTCTGAACCCAATGGAATTAAGTGGATCAAGCACGTATGAAAGATTCGGCCCAACTCGTTGCGCTTGTGGCACATTGGATTAGGAAATATTGAGAAAATATCATGAGCGCAAGATAACAATATTCACGTGAAAAAGTGGACAAAGCTGGAATTTGGACAGGATGGGGTGGAAATATTCGGTAAGGGACAAGATTGCACGTGGTGATATATTATATCTTCAATGAGGGCACGTGGATTTGCAATATATAAAAGGAAGAGGGAAGAGGATCAGTAGATTTGGTTTCCTTCGTGCAAAGGGGAAACAATATAAAGAAAATAACAAAAGAGGGAATGAAGCGTGGGGAATTTGGTCAGCATGGGGGCATATATTGGACAGTATCATGGAGGCCTTCACGTCTTTTGGTAGTGCGTACAGAAAGAAATTTGATCACGTGCAGGGAAGAATATATATTTGGCCATATTCTCTACTCTCAAAGAAGGCAAGTGCAGTATATGCTAGGATCAGAAAAAGAAAATATGGGGAAGAAGCCAAAGCATAATATATCTCAAATATCCCAAGAGGTTCTCTTTCTCTAAAAAGCCTAGCCCTCTCACCTATAAAAGGGACCTCCTACGAGAGAAATAGGAGAGGGAGGAGAGAATTTTCAAGAAGGGGATCACGTACAGACAAGAGAGAGGTTTTTCTTTTTCTTTGGAGGGTCTGATCACGCACGAGGAACACAGAGAGGGGGCTCTTTCCTTCTCTCTTCTGATCAATAGTATTATTCATACCAAGATACACGAGAGAGAGGGAATTGTCTGGAGAAGGAGTCTCAGCCGAGTCCTCCGCGACTGCACCTTCATCGTCGCACCGGACCAGTCGCTCCCTTGTCTGGCGACGTCGCTCACCACAACCAGCAAACTCCTCCACGGTGCCAACGACCACTGCTCCTTCTTTATAGCGTAGTTGCGGACCCGCGCCTCACCAGTCCAACAATTTCACGGCCACCGAAGATCTTGCAACCTTGGCGTTCCAGCGAGCTCCATCGTTCCTCAGCCTCGGAAGTCCCTACACGACGACGTTGAACCAGCATTCTGACGACAAAGCTACCAAGCGTCGTTCGCTACACCGAGTTCTCAGCCTCGTCTAACATTCCCGACACTAGCTGCTGCTTCCGCAAAGTTCTGGTTTTTATTTTCTCCCAAAGACTTTTTGGCATCTTCTTGCAATTATCCCATGGTTTCATCACACCTCCAGAAGACGTCACTTTCTTATTTCTAGACGAGGTATAGAAGTGGCTAAAGAGGATTGCCCGGTCAAAGTCTTCAGTGGAAGCTCGGACAAATAGACCCACGAAGGGATTTGCATACTGACTTGGTGGCTCAACCGTGATCCCCAAGTTCAAAGGCCGTTGTCCTAGCTGTTGCAGTGATCGTTCACCGCTGGTCCTCGCTCTTCCACCGTCCAGCACCTTGAGCCGCCGGTCACGGTCGATCCCGAGTCGAACTCTATTTTACAGGTTTATTTTTTTGGGCAAGTTCCTGAACCATCCAGCCGCGATTCCAATCGAGCGTCAACCCGCCACCGTCCGCCGGTCCAAACTTGGAAAGCAAATATTGCGAATTAGGTAAGAATCTTCATTAATTCTATTTTCGTATATTTTGTTGCCTAATTTGTGAAATTGCATTATTGTTTGAATCTTCAAATATTATTCATATCAATGAAATCCTCAAGCAGATTTGAATTGGGAATTATTTCCTAATTTCATAACGTGCTATGGTCGTCAATCCGATCTCCTGCCCGAGATACGATTCGCGATTGCACGGAAAATCGTCAATCCGATCTCCCGCCCGAGATACGATTCACGATTGCATTGAAAATTGGCCAATTCGATCCTCATGCCCGAGATGTGATTTGTCAATTTATTTTCCAAATTTGAATGGATATGGATGATATCTTGGGTGATTGGATGCTATCTTTGGCTTTGGTTTAAATCTTTGTTTTGATTTGATTCGAAAATCCCAAAAAGAATGATGCATGTTTAGGATAGGTTTAAAATAACTTTCTTTGAATAAGTCGATAGGATAACCTTTTAATTTAAATTAGGAATTAGAGTAATTTATTTCCTAGTTTAATTTAGATATTATCCTGATCTCGATGGTTCATTTTAGGGTAATTCTTGATTTCGAATTTTCATAAAAATACCAAAAAGAAGTCACTTTACGATAGATTAAATTATTTTTTTTAGAATAGATTGCATGTTAATTTAGGCATTTTTTATTCCGAATTTCAATGAGAAAAATACAAAAAAATAAATCATTTGTCCGTCATTAGAATTAGGTCACGTTGTCGCATGACATATAGTTCGCATGCTAGGTTACATTAATCGCATGTTAATTTTTTGGCACGTCATTACATATAGGTTAGTTTTCATTTAAATAAGTGAAAATCCTAAAAAATATTGAGTGAACTGCTTGTTAATTAGAAATCATATTAGGATTGTTGGTGTGATTTTCTAGCTAACCATGCAGATGCTTACGTTGCTTCGAGGTAAGTAATTCTCCCGATTTTGTAATTTATTTAATGTTTTGATTATTGGGTGTTACTTTGGTGGTTTGCGCATCCGCATGATCACTTCACATGCTAGTGACTAAATTAAAATGGATCCAAACTGCATACATAAACATTTTTTTTAAAGAAAAGGTACCGAAAGGGCGTTAGACTATATCTAGCGTAATTAAGTCCCCGAGTTCAGAATCTCTGGTTCGTAGGAATAAAACATATCTCCCTATGTTTTATTTAGGTTTCTAATCGACCTACCACAAATAGATTAGTGGCGACTCCGAGCATGAAAAATTTTGCATGTTAAAAACTTAAACCCTAAGTTGCGAATTGGTAGGGCTTGGGAGGGCTCGAGTTAGGTTTAGTCCTAATAATCCATTAGCTTAAGAGGAAATTTTAGGTCGCGACAGCTTGGCGACTCCGCTGGGGACTTGAGTGAAAACTCTTAGTGGACTTAGGCCAATTTTTCTTTTCAAAAAAAAATATTTTTGTTTGGCAGCGAGGATTCCAGGTACGTCCCTAATGTTTAAGGTGTTAAATGTTTTTGCAGAATGGGAGTTATAAGGGGTGGAGTGTTTGTTAACCATTTTCTTGCAGGGAGGTGTTGAGATTGGATGTTTTAATATTGAAGTGCTGTTTGCATATGAACTGTCGTGCATGCCTATGCATTTTCACTACACTCTAGCACACACAACCTGTCGCCGGACCTGGGCTGCATAGGATCACCTAAGATGGTATTGAGATGGATACCACTCCGACCGTCCGCCCGCGGTACGAGTTGCCCATCTCAATCCCGATATTTCTTTCTTGATGTCAAAGAGATTACCACCCCGGTCCGCATGCCCGCGACATGGGTCGGCTCTTTGACGATGCCGGAGTTACGAGGACCCGACTTAGTCCGCATGCCCGCGGCTAGTCCGATCATCCTCGTGGCTCCACTTTGTTAAACCTTCTAGAGTAGAAATTGAGCCACGTAGCATGCGTATGTCTATGTGATTGCCACCCGGTTATTGGTAAAGTAAGTCCTTTGAACTTTTTCTTCGCAATTTATTTACTTTATCGTATTATTTTGTCGGTCCATGACATTAGGTTGATTGCAAGTCTTGGTCAATATACAATGGGAAATTCCGACATTCGACTTATTCTTCCCCCCAAGAAGGAACTCAATGCTTGGTGGGACAAGCTAGACCAAGCTAGTCGTGAGTTCGTGGAATCAACGATTGGCCGACTCCTCCCTCTGTTGCGTATCAACATTCATGGCGGCCTCATTCAAGCACTTGCCCATTGTTGGTGTCCAGAGACGACTACTTTCATCTTCGGTAAGCATGAGCTCACTCCGACCTTGGAAGAATATAGCATTGCCATTGGAAAACCTTTGGAATCAGAATTAATTAGTCCACCTATTGGAATAAATCCTGTCTCAATTTTATCTGATTTTTTGAGAATCAAGGAAGAAAAGATAAGAAAAATTTTGAAAGGTCATCGTAATACTTGCCCATTTTCATTTCTTGATGAATGTTTTCAAAATGGCACCTCATTTCAAATGAGAAGGATTTTCCTATTAGCATTCTTTGGATTTATACTTTTCCCTCACTGTAAGAATGCTATTAATCCTTTGATTGCTAAGTTAGTTGGGCAAGTGTGTGGGGGAATGAACTTTGTTAATGCCCTCCTGGCAGAAACTTTTCTTTCCCTTTCTCGATTTAAAGAAAATGGTGACAAAATCTTTCATGCTTCTCCTGAGCTTTTGCAAATTTGGTTCTTATCTCACTTAAAAGGGTTTGGTGGTTTAATGATTATACGTGAAGTTAGCAACTCTGATCACCCTATCATGAGATTTGAGAATAAACAAAAACATGCACCGGATTATCATTATTCCAATTGGCTGGCTTTCTTTAAAAATCCAAAGTCCAAATGTTTCCTATGGCATGCTAAATGGTTCCAAGTTCGTGAGGCTAGACTCACATGTGGACGTGTTGGCCCAATCCCTTTACTGGGTTTCACTGGGGCTATGGAATATTACCCGACTAGGGTGACTCGCCAGTATCAAGTGGTGCAAGAGCTTCCCCCAGCTTTGAAGCAGGATGATTCAATTCGGGTCAACTTCACCGACGGAGACCTCGACCATGAAGATAGCATTTCTTTAATCAAGTCATTGTGGGATATGTGCCATCCACAAATGCTCACATGGCCTGAAAAAGAATTAGAGGGTGAAGAAAGAAAGTATTATGCTACGGCTGAATACATTCAACGACACAAGATTCCAGATAATTTACTCCCGAAGATACCAATGGTGCCTGAGAAGATTACCAACCGTGCTGAGAAAAGATGTCTCAAGAGAAAAGCTGAGAAGTTACAAGAGCAAGTTGCACACTTGGCCGAGGAGAATAAGCGATTACGTTTGGAAATCACATCCCAGTTGTATATTGATCAAGCCAAATGAAATGGCTCGTGTCTTTTAAGATATTTTTCTTTCTAGATTCGTTGTTTAGGAATTGAGTCCTTTGTTTTTGCATTTTTCTTTAAGTGATTTCAAGTTACAGTCGTTGTAAAAATTTCGTCATTTCAATAAAGAGGTCATCTTTAATCAAAGCAGTTAGACCAATGTCATGGATCGGCGTGTGTTTCTTCTTGACACTTATGTATGCCTGTTTTATCCGTGAAATTAGGTAATTACGGACCGATCACGATCGCCTATTCGTACGCGGTCGAGAACTAGAATGGCCGATCAAACTGACTTACGAGATCGTGTTGTTGGCATCGAAGACCAAATGAAGCAAGTCGTCGCTGCAATGCAACAGATGTCTGCCGAGATTAAAGCCCTTCGACTGGCTCCCATACCTGCATCCCCTGAGGCATCAGCCTCAAAGCAGAAAGGTGGAAAGAATGCCGATAGTGAAGAAGATGACGATCTTCCCGATTTAGTAGATGACCCCGTCCAGATTATCGTCAATAAGGACAAACCTAATGAACGGGTCAACAAGCTTGAAGAGAGAGTGAAGCAGCTGGAAGGTTCACAGGATTCACCTTCAATCGACCTGTCTCTATACACACAGATCAAAATCCCGAAGAAGTTCAAGATGCCAGACTTTGACAAGTACAATGGCACCTCCTGCCCAAAAGCCCACCTGCAGCTATATCACGTACAAATGACCCCGTACGTTGATAATGAACTCCTAATGATTCATGCATTTCAAGCAAGTTTGACGGGTCCTGCCTTGAACTGGTATCTCATGAAGAAGATAAATAGCCTCAAAATCTGGAAGGAAGTTAGTGAAGCATTTCTAAAGCAGTACAGGTTCATAACGGACATCATTCCCACTCGCGATGACCTCGAGCGTGCTCAGATGAAGAAGAATGAGTCATTCAAGGATTATGCTATTAGATGGAGAAATATAGCCGCTCAGATTATCCCAGAACCCATAGACAGTGAATTGAAGAGGATGTTCATTAAAACTCTCCCGTTCGAGTACCGTAATCGGATGGTAGCTACTCCGGCTGACAACTTCAATCAACTCATCCCCATAGGCGAACAGATTGAGATAGGACTGAAAGATGGGTGGTTTGTGGAGCCGTATTCTTCGACCAAAAGATTTAGCACGAGAAAGGAGAAAGAGCCGGCAGCTGAAGTCAATGTGACGTATACCCAGCCAAGTCGGAAGAATGTTAATGTCGCTCCAACGATCCAAGTAGCAGAAACTCAGCAACATAGCATGGGTCGTCAACCTTCTCAGAGAAGGAACAATAAGAGGCAATTCACCCCCCTCCCCGGGTCGTTGTCTCAAGTGCTAGCGGTCCTCCGGAAGAAGGGTTTGCTTACTACTGAGCCAAAGCGGCCCAACCCTGAACAATTCTATAACTACGATCCGTCCAAGAAATGTGATTATCATATGGGTGAAGTGGGGCATTCAACTGATGATTGTATCACTCTCAAGCATCGGATCCAGAACTTGCTTGACACAAAGGCATTTTCCTTTCAACCTGCTAAGCCGAATGTTCAGAGCAAC
The DNA here is from genome assembly GCA_031216405.1 of Syzygium malaccense. NCBI lineage: Eukaryota > Viridiplantae > Streptophyta > Magnoliopsida > Myrtales > Myrtaceae > Syzygium > Syzygium malaccense. The sequence continues at coordinate 11,190,284 of CM062263.1, forward strand.
CCGCTTCCTGATCATGCAGGCAATGTGAATGCCATATTTAGTTTTGACGCTGGACGAATCAAGAATGTCAAAGTACACACCACCGACGTCTATGGTGAGTTGGTGAAAGCCGGTTATTACCTAAATAATGAGATCCTTCCCCTGACTATCATGAGAGAAAGAATCTCAAGAATGGTAGAAGCTGGAATGATCGTTTATGCTGACTACACTGGCATCGTTTCTACTATCTCCGAAGTGGTTATTAATTGGGAGGAGGAGTTTGCTACATTGAACACTGGGGAGGACAAGCTCGAAGACATGCCTCCGCTCGAAGACGCGTCCGATGATGAAAAGATCGTAGTAAACACGCCTACAGCTGATGAAGGGATAGTGATCGAAATACCTCAACCATATGAGTACAGTGATAACAAGGCAGTCCCTTGGTCCTACAGTCTCGATGTCGACTTGGTTACTAGATCTGGGCGTACCTATGGCCAAACTAATGTCCAACCTCCAAAACCTGTTACTGATGAAGAAGCCAAGGAGTTTCTGGCCGTGATCAAGGCTAGTGAATACAACATAGTTGAGCAACTGCGCAAGATGCCTGCGCAAATCTCTCTGCTTGAACTCCTCCAAACGTCTGTCAAACATCAAAAGGCCCTGATGAAGGTGTTAAGTGAAGTCCACGTGCCTGAGACAATCGATCATGACAAATTAGAAGAATTTGTGGGTTCTATACTCCTCAAGGACCTCATAGCCTTTTCAGATGAAGAGTTCCCTCTGGAAGGGAGGGGGCATACCAAGGCACTTTATATTTCCGTCAAATACAAGGCCTCGCATGTAGCCCGGGTACTCATTGACAACGGATCAGCCTTGAACATCTGTCCTTTGGCGACTTTACACCGCCTGAAGATAGATCCTTCTAAGATAAATTCTGCAAGGACCTCCGTTCGAGCCTTTGATGGAACGAAGAAAGAAGTGATGGGAGAAATCCACCTTGACATACAGATCGGACCAACGGTGTTTAATGTCCTATTTCAAGTGATGGACATTCCCACTGCATTCAATTTTCTGTTGGGTCGTCCATGGATCCATACTGCCGGAGCTGTGCCATCCAGTCTACATCAAAAGGTGAAGTTCGTTGTGGAGAGAAAGTTAGTCACGGTCCACGGTGAAGAAGAGCACCCAATTTACCACGCAACGGCTATCCCCTATGTTGAGCCAGATTGCAAAGTAGAATCGAGCTATCAGTCGCTCGAGCTCGTATCAACCATACATGCATCTAGAGGATCATCACCGCCTATTCCTGAGGTGTCAAATGCTGCAGTCATGGTTGGAAGGATAATGGCCTCTCATGGCTTTACTCCGGGTGAAGGCCTTGGTAGAAGTGGTCAAGGTATCCGCCAACCAGTGGAAGTTTCTCAGAGGCCCCGCACTACTGGGTTGGGATACCTAGGGTCAAGCGAGCCAAATGATGGGGGACGTGGACGTGGACGTGGACGTGGACGTGGACGCGTTCGAGGTCGAGGTCGAGGAAATGGACAGAATAGATCGCGATCCGAAGAAGAGCCGAATGGTGAAGAACGTGGGCGTGGTAGGTTGCTTCCACACCTCCGTACCACATTCCCGGGCCCTGCAAGAATGATGCATGAAGAGAAAGAGGTGATCGACACTTTGGGGCAACCGAGCGGCAAGTTCGATTATTATGTTAAATACTCGGCGCCCCCGAGTTTTTATGTTGACCGCCATGACATTGTCCCGGATGGATGGGGAGGTATGGATGATCCAACACCTCTAGTGGCAGAAGATCCTGATGATGCAATGGAGGGAATCACTGCCCTGTTCGATGGTTTCTTCATTGGAGCTATCGAGGAAGGACCGTTGGAGGAAATGGGCACTGGCCCGCAAGAGTAACACATTTACTTTTTTCGCACACTCCCCTACGCGGGAATATTTACTGCTTTTTAGGACTTGCCCTGTCTCGGAAGCTACTTTTTAGGACTTTTCATTTCTAGGATTTGATTGTTGCAATTTTCATTCCAATAAATGTAATTCATTTGGTGATGATTAATGAAATTACAAGTCATTTTCGTTTTGAGGGCATGTTGAGGTACATCAAACCAGTCCGGTGATGATATCCAACCGATAAAAGAAAACATAATCCAAGGAGAATTCTGAGGCCTGGGCTTCTTCATGCTTCCTCGTGTCAAAATCTTTTTGAAAAGAATTTCAAAATAAATCAATCTATCAATCAATAAAAAATGCAATGCTTAGCCCTGTTTGTCCTTCTGAATCCTCTACTTTATGTTTCAGGGGGAATCTTATGATATACGAGGGTATAGGAACGGTCCAATCTGATGAATTATGTGCCACCAAACCTGATCTCGATGACACCAATGAACTCGAAGATTCCTCGGACCTTCAGCGCGATCTAGAGCATCATGAAAGACCTAAAGTCCTAACGGTAGACCAAACTATCACCGTCAACTTGAGTGATTCCGGAGAACCCAAAGAGGTGAAGATAGGGGCAACCCTTCCCGAAGGTGAAGCTAAACGCCTGGTCCAACTGCTGAAGGATTACCAGGATATCTTTGCCTGGTCGTATGTCGATATGCCGGGTTTAGACCCTTCTATTGTAGAACACGGTCTGCCTACTAATCCAGGCATGCTGCCCAAGAAGCAGAGGTTACGAAGAACCAAGCCCGAACTTTCCAAGAAAATAGAGGAGGAGGTCATGAAGCTCTTGAAAGCGGGATTCATCGAAGTCACCCAATACCCCAGCTGGGTGGCTAATATTGTGCCAGTCATGAAGAAGGATGGTCGAGTTCGGGTTTGCATCGACTATCGCGATCTAAACAAGGCTAGCCCCAAAGACGATTTTCCATTACCACATATAGATGTTTTGGTGGACAGTACTGCTGGGTTTGAGCTGTTTTCCTTCATGGATGGTTTCTCGGGTTATAATCAGATAAAAATGAAAGACGGCGATAAGGAAAAAACAGCGTTCATTACTCCTTGGGGAACATTCCATTACAAAGTCATGCCCTTTGGCCTTAAAAATGCCGGGGCAACATATCAACGGGCACTGGTGACGCTCTTCCATGATATGATGCATAAGGAGATCGAGGTCTATGTCGATGACATGATCGCCAAGTCTCGACCTGGGAAAAGTCACGTCGATACCTTGAAGAAATTATTCGAGAGGCTCCGTGAGTTTAAGCTCCGTCTCAACCCAGCAAAGTGCATATTTGGAGCAACCTCGGGCAAATTACTTGGGTTCATCGTAAGCAGTAAAGGCATTGAAGTTGACCCCTCTAAAGTGAAGGCTATATGTGAGTTACAACCCCCATCGACCGTGAAAGAAGTGCGAAGCCTCCTGGGTAGATTGAACTACATAGCCCGTTTTATTTCCCAGCTCTCCGCAACTGCTAAGCCCTTCTTCAAACTTCTAAAGAAGAATGCTCAAGTGAAATGGGACGATGATTGTCGAGAAGCGTTTAACGAACTAAAGCAGTACCTGATGAAACCACCAGTGCTAGTCCCACCAATGCCGGGCCAGCCTTTGATCCTTTACCTCACGATTTATAGTGAGTCTTTAGGTGCGATGCTAGCCCAGAAAAGTCCTGAAGATGGAAAAGAGCGAGCCATTTATTACCTAAGCAAGAAGTTCACCGTCTCGGAGTTGAATTATTCTGAAGCCGAGAAGACTTGCGCTGCGCTAGTATGGGTGCTCCATAGGCTGCGACAATATACACTGCATCACCAGACTTTGCTTGTGACTGAGAATGATCCCATCAAGTATTTACTTGATCAGCCAGCTTTGGTAGGGAAGTTAGCCAAGTGGCAGATTTTAATTTCAGAGTTTGATGTCCAGATGAAGCCACAGAAGTCAGTTAAGGGTCGAGTAATCGCTGATGTGTTAGCTGAAAATCCTGGAGTCCCTGATAATGATAAATATTCTCCAGAAGATCGTATTTTGGTAATAAAGGAAGACACATGGACCATGTTTTTCGATGGAGCTGTAAATTTGGCCGGTTCCGGCACTGGGGCGGTTTTAATATCCCCAGATGGGCAACATTATCCAGTAGCAGCAAAGTTGGTGTTCCCCTGTACCAACAACATAGCCGAGTACGAAGCTTGCATCCTTGGGCTCCAAGCCGCAGTGGAAATGGGAATAACCAAGTTGAAAGTGTTTGGTGATTCTGCTCTGATTATTCTTCAAACTGTGGGAGAATGGAAGACGAGAGATACCAAACTAGTGCCGTACCATGAATACCTCGAAGAAATCATAGAGGAATTCGAAAATATCTCTTTTGAGTACTTATCGAGGTCTCATAATCAGTTTGCTGATGCGCTAGCTACGTTATCATCCATGTTGCAAGTGATTGGTGGGTTAGAGGTAGAACCCTTGAAGATTGAAGTCCTGACAAAACCGGCCTACTGTATGGTTGTGACCGGAGAACCTGATGAAAAGCCATGGTATTATGATATCATGAGTTATATCCAGAGACAAGAATTTCCTGAGGGAAGCACCCCGGCCGACAGGAAGTACATAATGAAAATGGCTTCAAAATTCTTTGTTAGTGGTGAGAAGCTGTACAAAAGATCATATGATTCGATCCTATTGAGGTGTGTGGATGCGGATGAAGCTACCAGAATCATGCAAGAAGTACACGAGGGGATATGTGGTCCACACATGAATGGCCACATGTTAGCTAAGAAGATCATGAGGTTGGGTTATTATTGGCTCAGTCTTGAAAGTGACTGCATCCAACATGTTCGAAGATGTCATCGCTGTCAGGTTCACGGGGATAAAATAAATGTTCCCCCGACGGAATTACATCAGTTGTCTGAGCCATGGCCCTTTTCAATGTGGGGCATCGATGTGATTGGCCCAATTAATCCCAAGGCATCGAATGGACATCGATTTATCTTGGTCGCGATTGATTATTTTTCTAAGTGGATTGAGGCGGCATCTTATGCAAACGTCACTGCAAGGAATGTTGTAAAATTCATCAGACGAGACATAGTCGCTCGTTATGGTGTCCCTGAGGCTATCGTCACTGACAATGGGACAAATTTGAACAACAAGTTCATTGATCAGTTATTCAACGAGTTCAAAATTCGGCACCTGAATTCATCTCCTTATCGTCCACAGATGAATGGAGCAGTTGAAGCCGCTAACAAGAACATCAAGAAGATCTTGGCCAAAACGGCTGAAAACTATCGTGACTGGCATGAAAGGTTGCCATTTGCACTAATGGCGTATCGAACTTCGATCAGAACCTCTGTCGGAGCAACCCCTTTTTCCTTGGTATATGGCATGGAAGCAGTCCTACCCGTCGAAGTAGAGATCCCTTCCTTGCGAGTCTTGTCTCAAGTGGAGTTATCCGAGGCGGAATGGATGCGACAAAGGCATGAGCAGTTGAACCTAATTGATGAGAAGCGATTGAAAGCCATTTGCCATGGTCAAACCTATCAGCAGAGGATAGCTAGATCCTTCAATCAAAAGGTGCGTCCAAGACACTTCGAGGTAAATGATCTAGTCCTAAGGAAGGTACTGCCAGTCTTTCCTGTTCCTGGAGGAAAATTTGCCCCAAACTATATTGGTCCATATGTGGTTAAAAAGGTGCTTCCCGGAGGCGCCCTGATTCTCGCAGAAATGGATGGTCGTGAGTTTTCCACTCCTGTTAATTCCGATGCTGTGAAGATGTATTACCCCTGACAAAATCTAACATTTTGCAGCAAAAGTTTTTAAATGTTTGGTTTTATATTCTTAATTGCAAACATTTCACTTGTGAATAAATGGTTTCAATCAATTTATAGATGGAATGTGTGCCTTGGTTTTAAATTATGCTTGATCATTTTGTCAGTCTACATTATCGATTTCAAAAGGGGAATCTATTTAGACAATGTGATAACTCATGTGGAATGAATTGAATGTATTGAATGAGGTACATCGGGATGATGAAAGGCAAGCCATATCATATACACAGTCCCATGCACTAATCCTCAATGAGTTGAGTGGAAAAATTTCATGTTTGCAAGGTAAAGGGTTATCTCGCAAAAGGTACAGCAACCGAAATGACAAGAGGCGATTCATTTCTCTATCCCAAATACTACAGGTTATCCATTGTTTCGCCACTTTGAGCCTAAACACTTGGAGAAATTCTTTCAAATTACCCCTGTCAAGAACCACCCCACATCGGGGCAAACTGGAAGTAAGTCAGCATTATAAGATGAAAAAATGAATAGAGGTTGTCTTGCTCTCACTTGCATCAATCTTCGAGTGTTGCTTTTTCAGATGAATTCATACGAAGTTCAAGTGCCTTAGGATGACGAAGAGCATTTCTTTCTCTACCCTACACACTCATATCCATTGCTTAGCCCAATTGAGCCTGCAAATTCATTTCTTAAACCCAGTTGGTGACCATCCCCCACACTGGGGCAAGGTAAAAGCCATCACTATCCACGTAGCATATCTGGAGCGCCGATAGAAGACGAAGACCCTGAAAGTCCAAATGTCGAGTCATTCGGTCAAAATGGGCCAAAGTCTGGCTGGTCAATATGTGCATTGTAGACAGTGTATGTCAAAAGTCAAAAAAAACAAAAAAAAAGAACTAGGGGGGCATGAAAAAGCAGTGTGCCTGGTAAAAGCAAGGCCAATGCCCGTAAAAAAAAAAGAGAATAAAAAAAAATGAAGAAAAAGGAGACAACTTCGGAGTAGAAAATGTTGAGATGTGTCAAAGTCATCCACAGTCTTAACGAGTCAAGTGATAAGCTCTCGAGACCAATGGAGCATCTACCAAGAAGACAATCCCTGGCGGAAAGGAGGACTGGTGACAATGCCGAGATGATCACCAACTTATTCACCCCAATTATACACATTTTGAGCTTTATGATTCATTCATTTCTCAACCATGAACCTAGCCTACATTACGTCTCTTACAAAGTCTCTTCAGATTAGGGCACTTGAGCTGACGTAGGATTTGAATGTTTATAAGCTTAGCTCGAAGAAGTACGAGCAAGTCCATTTCTATCTCATTTTGCAGGGTTCTTGACTTGTAAACCCGGAGACGATTGTGGAGTATTTTCTTTCAATAGCCTCAACTCGAAGAGTCCCCTTTTGCTAAGCCATTGACCAAGCCCACGTTACGGTCCTAACAAAGACCTCTCGGATTGGTAAGGTTGTACCGCTTGCGAGAATACTCGGACCCTTGTTGACATGATGATGGTGAAATAGAGTAATTCTCATAAATTAGCCACTTTTCGATGAGAGTGAGTGAAAGCCCTTTCGAACCGAAAGTCTCTCATTTGACATTTTCAAGATACCTACTTGTGAGTACATGTTGTCTTGTCATGATTTTCCCAGTGAAATTTAGTGATGTTGATTTGACAAAATTATCATGCATGAAAATCGGTTGAATTCATAGTGCATGAGTATATGTGTTCTTGATTGTCCATGAATGCATATTACATGTTGCATAAAACTGTGTCTAGCAGGAGACACACCTTCAAGAGTTGGAGATATCACCAGATGCCTCTGACAATATCCAGGTATCTATTGATCAAGCCTTTTCAGGTACCTCTGATGATATCCAGGTACTTTGTCAAGGAATCTTCGAGCATTTGGGCTAGCCCCTTTGCTTGCCAAATCGTTAAATACCTTTGACGATATTCAGGTATTTATCAATCAAGTCCTTTCAAATATCTCAGATGATAACCAGATATTTTGTGAGACACACCTTTCAAACAATTTGGAAAGTTCCTTCTTGAACACCTCTGACGATATCCAGGTGTTTAGCAGTTGACTTTTTCCGATTACCTATGATGATATCTAGGTATTTCGTTAAAAGCATGAATATATTCCAATTTGTTGAATTGCTTTTCAGGTACCTTAGATGATAACTAAGTACCTTGTTAAGCCCCCTTTCTAGCAATTTGGAAAAAACCCCGCATTAGGCACCTTTGATGATATCCAGATTCCTAATGGATAATTTTCTCGAGTACCTCTGATGATATCCAGGTATTTTGACAAAAGGTGGGATAAATTCCGTTTCGCTAGATTATCACTGGACGCCTCTGACGATATCCAGGCGTTCAGCGGAAGGTCCATTTCGAGTATCTCAGACGATATCCAGATATTTGAAGTAGTCTTCTATTCTTTGATTTCTAGATACCTCATACGATATCCAGGTGTCTATTGATCACCATCTTCGATTACCCTAGACGATATCCAGGTAATTCGAACTACCCTTCGTGTGTCCTAATTGAATTACAGGTCACCGAAGTCCATCAGCATTCATCAGGCAATACCTTTGCCAAACAAGCTATAGGATCAGAGTCATGCCTCGAATTACGCTACCACTCTTGTTAGGTAAGTAACTTCAGGTATGTTTTATTCATGTTAACATGCATCATGGTATACTACATTTCAAAATGGGACTCATACTCCCGCAAAAAATAACATTCATTGCATTTGCATAGCCCAAATTTAGGTATCATCTAGTCTTTGAATGCAACCTCTTCGAGCTCGTATTCAAAGAGGGGCAGCTGTTGACACCTAAATTTTGACTAATCATTTGGTGATTAGTTGCATAGAAAATTAGGGATTAAATTTTAGTCCCTAATAAAAATATTAAAGTTAAATTACATAGCATTTAGTAACATTTATTAAGTAGTTGCATTTGCATCGGACTGGTGGCGAATGGGCTTAATGGACTCAAATGCAGAGGTTCTGAACCCAATGGAATTAAGTGGATCAAGCACGTATGAAAGATTCGGCCCAACTCGTTGCGCTTGTGGCACATTGGATTAGGAAATATTGAGAAAATATCCTGAGCACAAGATAACAATATTCACGTGAAAAAGTGGACAAAGCTGGAATTTGGACAGGATGGGGTGGAAATATTCGGTAAGGGACAAGATTGCACGTGGTGATATATTATATCTTCAATGAGGGCACGTGGATTTGCAATATATAAAAGGAAGAGGGAAGAGGATCAGTAGATTTGGTTTCCTTCGTGCAAAGGGGAAACAATATAAAGAAAATAACAAAAGAGGGAATGAAGCGTGGGGAATTTGGTCAGCATGGGGGCATATATTGGACAGTATCATGGAGGCCTTCACGTCTTTTGGTAGTGCGTACAGAAAGAAATTTGATCACGTGCAGGGAAGAATATATATTTGGCCATATTCTCTACTCTCAAAGAAGGCAAGTGCAGTATATGCTAGGATCAGAAAAAGAAAATATGGGGAAGAAGCCAAAGCATAATATATCTCAAATATCCCAAGAGTTTCTCTTTCTCTAAAAAGCCTAGCCCTCTCACCTATAAAAGGGACCTCCTACGAGAGAAATAGGAGAGGGAGGAGAGAATTTTCAAGAAGGGGATCACGTACAGACAAGAGAGAGGTTTTTCTTTTTCTTTGGAGGGTCTGATCACGCACGAGGAACACAGAGAGGGGGCTCTTTCCTTCTCTCTTCTGATCAATAGTATTATTCATACCAAGATACACGAGAGAGAGGGAATTGTCTGGAGAAGGAGTCTCAGCCGAGTCCTCCGCGACTGCACCTTCATCGTCGCACCGGACCAGTCGCTCCCTTGTCTGGCGACGTCGCTCACCACAACCAGCAAACTCCTCCACGGTGCCAACGACCACTGCTCCTTCTTTATAGCGTAGTTGCGGACCCGCGCCTCACCAGTCCAACAATTTCACGGCCACCGAAGATCTTGCAACCTTGGCGTTCCAGCGAGCTCCATCGTTCCTCAGCCTCGGAAGTCCCTACACGACGACGTTGAACCAGCATTCTGACGACAAAGCTACCAAGCGTCGTTCGCTACACCGAGTTCTCAGCCTCGTCTAACATTCCCGACACTAGCTGCTGCTTCCGCAAAGTTCTGGTTTTTATTTTCTCCCAAAGACTTTTTGGCATCTTCTTGCAATTATCCCATGGTTTCATCACACCTCCAGAAGACGTCACTTTCTTATTTCTAGACGAGGTATAGAAGTGGCTAAAGAGGATTGCCCGGTCAAAGTCTTCAGTGGAAGCTCGGACAAATAGACCCACGAAGGGATTTGCATACTGACTTGGTGGCTCAACCGTGATCCCCAAGTTCAAAGGCCGTTGTCCTAGCTGTTGCAGTGATCGTTCACCGCTGGTCCTCGCTCTTCCACCGTCCAGCACCTTGAGCCGCCGGTCACGGTCGATCCCGAGTCGAACTCTATTTTACAGGTTTATTTTTTTGGGCAAGTTCCTGAACCATCCAGCCGCGATTCCAATCGAGCGTCAACCCGCCACCGTCCGCCGGTCCAAACTTGGAAAGCAAATATTGCGAATTAGGTAAGAATCTTCATTAATTCTATTTTCGTATATTTTGTTGCCTAATTTGTGAAATTGCATTATTGTTTGAATCTTCAAATATTATTCATATCAATGAAATCCTCAAGCAGATTTGAATTGGGAATTATTTCCTAATTTCATAACGTGCTATGGTCGTCAATCCGATCTCCTGCCCGAGATACGATTCGCGATTGCACGGAAAATCGTCAATCCGATCTCCCGCCCGAGATACGATTCGCGATTGCATTGAAAATTGGCCAATTCGATCCTCATGCCCGAGATGTGATTTGTCAATTTATTTTCCAAATTTGAATGGATATGGATGATATCTTGGGTGATTGGATGCTATCTTTGGCTTTGGTTTAAATCTTTGTTTTGATTTGATTCGAAAATCCCAAAAAGAATGATGCATGTTTAGGATAGGTTTAAAATAACTTTCTTTGAATAAGTCGATAGGATAACCTTTTAATTTAAATTAGGAATTAGAGTAATTTATTTCCTAGTTTAATTTAGATATTATCCTGATCTCGATGGTTCATTTTAGGGTAATTCTTGATTTCGAATTTTCATAAAAATACCAAAAAGAAGTCACTTTACGATAGATTAAATTATTTTTTTTAGAATAGATTGCATGTTAATTTAGGCATTTTTTATTCCGAATTTCAATGAGAAAAATACAAAAAAATAAATCATTTGTCCGTCATTAGAATTAGGTCACGTTGTCGCATGACATATAGTTCGCATGCTAGGTTACATTAATCGCATGTTAATTTTTTGGCACGTCATTACATATAGGTTAGTTTTCATTTAAATAAGTGAAAATCCTAAAAAATATTGAGTGAACTGCTTGTTAATTAGAAATCATATTAGGATTGTTGGTGTGATTTTCTAGCTAACCATGCAGATGCTTACGTTGCTTCGAGGTAAGTAATTCTCCCGATTTTGTAATTTATTTAATGTTTTGATTATTGGGTGTTACTTTGGTGGTTTGCGCATCCGCATGATCACTTCACATGCTAGTGACTAAATTAAAATGGATCCAAACTGCATACATAAACATTTTTTTTAAAGAAAAGGTACCGAAAGGGCGTTAGACTATATCTAGCGTAATTAAGTCCCCGAGTTCAGAATCTCTGGTTCGTAGGAATAAAACATATCTCCCTATGTTTTATTTAGGTTTCTAATCGACCTACCACAAATAGATTAGTGGCGACTCCGAGCATGAAAAATTTTGCATGTTAAAAACTTAAACCCTAAGTTGCGAATTGGTAGGGCTTGGGAGGGCTCGAGTTAGGTTTAGTCCTAATAATCCATTAGCTTAAGAGGAAATTTTAGGTCGCGACAATTTTACAAGCCAACTTAGCCGATTTTAGCCATTTCAACAACAATAACAAGTGGCTTGGGTGTCCTAAGCCCATTACTTCAAATTCACAGCTCCTAACTTTCCCCGGACTCCAACATGGCTCAAACTTCCCCTATCGCCGCCTTCGTTCGACCATCCTATGGACCTGAAAGGGAAAAACGGGGGATGAGTCGGGGAGACTCAGCAAGTGAAAACACTAATATCAAGCGAGGATATATCAATCGCCGTTAAAACAAGTCGGCTCTTACCGCACCCACATCGATGGCAGATCAATAGCAAAGTTCAAACAAGAGAACATCACGCATGGCTATAACATGTGCACTTTACCAGCCAACTCTCGGTTATCAACCAAGGCTCGATTCTATCTCATGTACACTTTACCAATCAAGACTCGGTTCTATCTCAAAATAACATCAAACATGAAACACGATCAAACCAAGGAAATGAACCAACTACGACCAACCAAACGACCGAGAAACGGTCCAAGCAAACCACGTCACAACGCATCTCAACATCCTTTCCCGATATTAAGGAATTCACTTACTCAATAATTAAACAAGAACTAGAGAAAACGAGGTGTGTGAAGGACACGCGAGTCTCGGCGACTCTCGGGTGATTCACGAACACTCGGGCTTTGGACGTAGCTTTCTCACTTGATCGAACAACAAGAAAAAGGATGAGTTGGCGAAGCTCTCTCTCTCTATCTCTCTCTCGATTTCTCTTTCTCTCTCTATTTCTCTCTCCCCTTGGCCGAATGGCCTTCTTTCTATTTATAGAGAGGCAAAACTTGGGGCCAAAGCTTGGATGAGGTAAGCACACGTGTCATCATGGAACATGAGGTAAGCGCACGTGTCATCATGGAGGGGCCCTAAAGTCTTCGTTCATTAATGCATGACATCATGAAGGGCCACCAAAGTCCAAGCAATTAATACAAGCCATTATGAGGGTGGCCTCCAAAGTCAAGAACAATAATGGCCAATTAATAAAGCTTGGAGGATAAGCTTTGACTCGGTCAATGCCTTATCCTCTAGATTCCTCTATAAATTTCCCGAACCGTGGACTCCCTAGAACCTTCTGGATTTACTGAATTCTCACGCAAATGACTCGGACCAATCGGATCACACGAAATATACCAATTGGCACAAAAATCACAACCTGCGCCATACTTAATCACAAGATTTTATGAAGATTTCCGCGATAAACAAGCATAATAATTCCATCCAACCCGAGGTTCGGTGCGGATATGTCCTCAAATATCACCAAAAGACATCAAGTCGAGATTCCAACGTTTTTCATATAACAATTGATAAATCTTTGAAATCTGATAAAACCAAACAGCTTTGCACTGTTCACGAAATCGGACTTGAAAATATAGTAAATGAACTCCAAAAATTCTCAAATTTGAATATGTCATAAACAAGGTCTTAACAAACATTTTTCATGAAGAGCACAAAATCTGAATCTCTCTGTAAATACCATTTTTAGTAGCTCAAAAACAGACTAAAAACAGTTCACTGAAACAGAATTCTTGTTTCTCAAAGTAAGCTCTGTCCATAATCCATATCATCTCAGAAAATTCCCAAATTCCTATATGTTAGAGAAAAGGACGTTCTCAACAACTTTAGTGAAGGAAACTTTTCCAAACTCGGCCCAAAAAAGCTTATAGAAAATAAAGACGGTGTAAACATCACCGAAATACCCATTCTGGGCAGTTTCACACGGTCCGAAAATCAGGCTATCATACCACTCATATCAACTCCAAAAATTCTGAAATTAAAGATGTAAAACTTCATGACGTTTGGAGAAACTTTCAAGAAGAAAGTGTTTATAAATTCGGACCACAAAAGTCTCCCCAAAAATAACAAAACGAAGGGGTACAAAGGATCTGAAACTAGGTTTTTCAAAACAAGAGAAAACAATTTAGTTCCTATTGGAAAACCTCCAAACTTAAGCCATAGCCATTTCCCCGGGACTGAAATTGAGGATATTACAATTTACCTGCGGCTTCTCAGGCCCAAAGATCGGGATGTGACATCGAGTATCGACGGACAATTTTAGGGTGAATTCAGGTTTTTTATTGATGCGGATTAGCACGGTTTTAGGAGCGGAAACGATTAGCGGACCTTCGGATTGAATTTGGAAATTTTGGTGAAAATTTGAGGTCAAAAGCGTGCTGTGGGTGGCTGAATTGAGTGCTGTGGTGTTGTGTTCGGTACGTAAATTGGATATTTGGATTCGGCGATTAAGTGTGAGAAAATGTCGTGAAGGGCCGGAATTGATTCGCCGAAGCTTGGAGGTGGAAAAACGAGAAATTGTATGTCGATCATGTGTTTGTGATGTGGCTGAATTGTGGTAATGAAATTGGGTGCATTTGTGTGCAATTGATTGATTGGAAATATGCTTGATTTTGTACACGCTCGGGCCAAATTGAATTAATTGTCAATTGGTCATATTGGATGCTTGTTGAGAATGAAATTGTGTGTGAATTGATGCGTGCACGGGCCACGTGTGATTGGCCAATTAATTGGCAAGTGAGTGTTGAGCACGTGAATGAGTAAGAGATTGTGTGTGGGGTGGCATGTGTGATTGTGGAAATCCCTGAGGCGGTACCATTACACGGGGAATTGTACCGTCCTGAGGCGTGTACTTCAATGCGGGACAATGCCCGGTATTACCGGAAGACTGCCAACCTGAGGCATGTACTTCAACGCAGGTTGTGCTGTAGGTAGTGGATGTTGAGCTTGAGGCATGTACTATAACGCAGGTCACTGGCGAGAGTAGTGGAAAAAGGTGTGATGAGGTCAGAACGAATGCATGAAATATAATTATAACATGCACGTGAGTGAAATAATGCGATTATGTCTAACGTGCAGGTTGCACGCTGGAAAGACCAGGTAAGTACTGATTGTGTATATGCGGCGTATTAATTGGGTGTGATTATTTATCGTGTTTGTCTGGAGGTACGTGATAGCCTAGGTGGGGTATAGGGTGTGTGCTTGCTAAGATGTATTCTCGTGATTATTTCAACCAAACATTTCAGAACCCCTGCCGGAACAATGAATCCCCCTCCAGCGCCACCACCTGAGATTTTTGGAGTACCGATGCACGCCAAACACGACATTGTAGAGTTTCCTGTAAATGAAAATATGACCTGGATTAGGCATACTGCCGTAGTTTTTATAGATGTAGGGTTACCCCTGTGGGAGCCCCATACATATTCCGAGACGGGGTAGATGAGTTCGGTCCCGTTCGCGAATTTGATGTCCCCTTTGATGGAGTTGGGGAGTGGGACCCAACTGCTATACCTCCTCCTGATGGCGAGTTGACTAGCATGGAGACTAGTCTGGTGCAGTAAGGACTGCAGCCAGCATATGCAGTACTGAGGTCTTCAGGGGCTGAGCACGAGCCGAAGCCAGAAGAGTCTTTAGCGGGAGACGATCCGATGGATGTAGATCTTGAGCCGATCCCAGAAGAGGAACCAAAAGAGGAGGAACCCAAGGCAGAACCTGTGAATGAGTCAATTGAACCTGAGGGAGAACTGGAGTACATTCCCCCATACGAACAGTGGATTGACCCTGAGTTTGTATCAGAGTACGAGTCTGATGAGGAGACCGATTCGGAGGAGCAGGTCGAGGCCCCAGCAGAGTCGGGTGACATAAATCACCCGATTGAGATTGAGGCTGAGCCAGAGTCCTCAGAGGAACAAACCGTCCAAGGGAATTCAGGTTCAGAGGACGAAGAATCAGACTCGGAATGGACACCGAGTAAAGGACGTAGGGGCTAGCGTAGGAGATTGGAATTAGACTTTTTGGAGGTGCACCATTTTTTAGGATAGGACATCCAGGTCATCGATCGTTTTGAATATCGGTGGTTGTAATACGGTGTGCATATATATATTGGTGGTTTGTAGTTTGGTGTGTTTTTATATGTGGTGGTTTTGTAAATTGTGAATATTGTATAAGTTGAGAATGAGAAATGAATATGTGCATTCTCCCTATTCTCCCCAGTTTTAATTGTTCGGGTATTTTTGGTTTCCGCTAATCGTATCAAATCTCTTATATATATATAAGCAAACTCGGCGATACCCTGGGACGTCGCATAAATCGACCAGAGAAGTGTGTCACGAGCTCGATGGGGTTCGGGGCGTGACAGATTATTACATATGAAATAGCTTAAGCATTGAAAACATGGGAACTACCCAATATTAATAACATGGAACTTGAAAATACAATAAAGACCTAGGAACTAGAAAATGTATTAAAACACCTAGAGACCTAAACTTTGACTCTTGAATCCTACAACACACTTAAGACTCATAAAACTAAGAGTAACTATATTTGACCAAATGTAAAATGATTAAACTTAGACTCTAAATTTGGTCGTCATCCTTGGGAGCTAATAATAATCGTAGGAGATCACCAAACATTGATAGAATAGCCTCCAGTCTTTAGGTAATCAATAGAGAGTCTTGAAATCGACAATAAACTTGTGTATTGATACCTCGGTAGCCAATATGTAATCGGTAATCTTGCAATTGACAACTTGTTAATTGAATTGATAACTCTCTTGAATAATAGACATCTCCAACTTGTCAGTCGACAAAGCCCGATGCTCCCGCATCACATTGGCCCAGATGATATTGCAGCTTCAGATCATGTAAGTTGGTTTTTACTGTTTTTTTTATTAGTCATCGTATTGAAGCATTCGAAATGTGAGTTGCGCGGTCATGTATCTCAATGTAAACACTCTGAAGAAAATCTTTCCGCTGGGCTTTCATTAAAGAGCAAAACGAAACCTCAATCCCTGAAGTAAATGATGAACGAAAAAGAGTGTTCTCCACCATCGCATGAGGAGTAGTGCTAGATGTAAACATATAGGGCAAAACCACTTTGTGTTCAAACGTAGAGATCATGCTATTCTTTAAGTATTTGGAATTTCTTTTAAGGTCGTGATTGCACTTGAAGTTCGTGTTCTCGTGTCCTCATGGTGTCGTGTCAACATTGGTTTGACAACACCACGATACGTTTTATTAGTTTTGTCGTATCTCTATATATCAATTACGTGGTTCTCAAGTCACGGAATTTTTGGCGTAAAACATTTTCCAATGTATCTGAATGTATTGTGCTATCCTAAGTGACGTGCCAAATCTGTTTAATCAAACATGTCTAAATGCATCCAAATGTGTAGTGTCGATGCGTGTGATATGCTAACATATTTATCGGTACGTGTCTAAACGTGTCACAAATGTATCTAAAAAACCAAATCCGTGAAACAACATGTTGATTCTTCGTATATAAATGGACTGACTCGCTCATGACAAAAATACGCTTAAGCGCAATGGAAACACGCTTCACTATGTCTTATGTAAAAGGAGTCATGCTGAAAATTGCCGGTCCTAGCCCAATAATTTAACAAAAAGTCATATGATTGCTAGCTTAACCATATAGCAAAGGAAGGATGCATATTGACTATTTCCAGCAGAACATGGCAACATTTCAAAGTCCTCTAACGGAATCAGATGGGCATTAATAACGAGGGGCCTTCTCTGAACTATTCAAGCTTATGCATAAACAGCTGAGACTCCATCTAAAAGTTCAGTACGGATTCTAGCAACATGTTCTTCAAAATGTAGAGTCAAACTCGGATTCAAACGCAATGCTCAAGCTCAAATTGAGAGCTCGGGTTTAGAAAAATTTGGGATATGAGAGATTGATGTTGAAGTTGGGAATTGAATGCATCATGGCTCAGGGTATTGATTCTGGGTTCGTCCTTGCCATTTCGGCACAAATCAAGCTCATTGTGGCTTTCTTTTATAATTCAGGGGAACGAGTGTGGAGATCAATTACCGGAAGACCTATTGAACACTTTGCAAGCTCCATGAACCGGTTAAGTCCAATTCCTACTTTTGGCTAGTGCATCTGCCCTGGTCCTGACCAATTTACACACAGTTGATAGGATTTAAACAAGTGACCTCCAATTCTTAATCTGAAAATTCTCTAACGTTGGATCTAACTGCACCAATGTTCAACTGATTGTAATTTAATAAGTGTTGAGATTAAACCCAATAAGATATGTTTGACTATTAAAGTCTCCTCAGCTATCATAATCAAACAATTCCAAGCAATGGCATGTGGTCGATGAAACTTGGGTTTGGGGAGGGTGATGTATAATATTTTGTCTAAGTTTTCAAAAATGCAGGAAAACCATATATTTAGGGAGGCACCACAGGTCCCTAACTTCAGCCGGTGATCTTACACTCAATCAAAGCTTGTTAAAATCGAAAATGTATCATACAATTTAAACACTCGTTCAATAGCACACACCTCCACTCATCCACAAAATTAAGAGTAAATCAAGCGAGCTAATCTCAAATAATTTGACCTTAATTAGTGAGCTAATCTCAAATAATTCCACACTAATTTTCAAATACGGTGGAGAAGACAAAAACAAGTTCAAGTCAACTAGAAATCTCTAACCACTGGAGTTTGCCCTAGTAGCCATCATTCCTACTTGGGAAGGGGGAGATGGGGATTTCAATTCCCCACCTTCTCAGGGAGGGCTAGGAGTAGGAACGTTTAGTTTAAGATGTAGGTTTTGATTCTCACGCTTTGCAAAGAGACAGAGCAAAAGTCTGAAAGTAAATTGAGAGTTAAAGTAGAACAGACAAAAAGAAAACTAGAAATCTCTAAATATTTAGTAATTTGGATAATTGTAGAGAATGTTGTGGAGATATCGATGCTTGAATGCGTTCACCGGTAGAGTGGGACGACTTTTAGTCCCCAAATTTCAAATAAATAAATAAATCTACTTATTTATGTACTTATTTAATTCGAGGAAGAAAGAAATGAATAGTCTTCACCAAAATCTCTAACCAAACTCTTTTAGACTTTTATTCAGGTCAAACACACATACACACTGTTCACTGGTCATATTACTCTTCCAAAGAAAATTGCTCAAAAAATTCTAAACCTATTGTACTTTTGCCAATTCAATCATAAACATTTTAATTTAATTTGCCAATTGAGTCATAAAAATTTTCACTTTTTGCCAATTGAGTCCGTCTAGCTAATTTTAGCTGGCAATTACTGACATGGACGATCGTCCTACGAGACACAATCGGTGCTAACTTAGACAATTTTTAGTCATATTTTATTATTATTTTGAATTTTGAATTTTGAATTTTGAATTTTTTTCCTTTTCTTTTTCTTTTTCATCTTCCAAGTCCGACAAGGGTCACCAGGTAACCCTCACCGATCATAGGCGAGGGTCGGCAAGGGCTTCGAGGCCCTTGCCAGATCTGAGCAACGGCCGTGACCCTCACTTGAGACTAGCGAAGGCCACGCCGTCAATTAACATAAGCCTTTTTTTTCTCTATAAATGCATATTGATACCATGAAGGTTGCAGCAGACTACAATAAAGTTGAAGTACGTGTAGGTTCCTGTTCACATGATTTCCAAGTCTTATTCACCACCCTAGGGTTTTGGAAAATAGCTTGGTTAAATAAAGAGATAAGTGCACTAGAAGTCATAAAACTTATTATAAAAGTGTAATTGCTAAAATTTTCAAAAAGTGCAATCAATTCCTAAAACTTGTCATGAAAGTGCATTTAAGTCATAAAACTTTAAAAAAAAATGAAATCTAGTCCTAAAACTTTCAAAAAGTGCAATCAAAACTTAAGACTTGTGTTAAGTTTTATGTTTTGATTGCAAACACAAGTTTTAGGTTTTGATTGTACTTTTTGAAAGTTTTAGGATTTAATTACACTTTTATGATAAGTTTTAAGACTTCCAGTGCACTTATCCCTTTATTTAACTAAGCTATTTTCCAAAACCCTTGGGACGCAGCTAGCCAATCACCCCATGCTCCACTGGGGATGGCCACGAGTACCGTCCTTAAAAAGGCATGCTAGGGAGCTCGCCCTAGTTCTACTATAAATGTTCGAGAAGAGGAGCAGAGGTGCTCTCCTGAGAACAGGTTAGGGACCAAATGGAACCGTCCTAGAGCACGAGCATGCTTCTTTGTCATTTAAATAGCAATAGAAGCATTAGTTACCGTATGCGTTGATGAACTGTGATGAACTATATATTGAGACTATCACTTAGCATTAATTCCAACCTCATCTCCATGCAAGACAAATTGAAAGATGAAGTTTCCAAGATAGTCATTGATCATTTGTGTCCCAATCGCTACTAGCTCTTGCCCATATGATGCAGCTCGTATTCAAGACCAGCTAGTTTAGCTAAAAAGATCGGCTCGTATTCAAGATTGACAAACATCAAGAGTTTCATCGATAAGTGAAAAGCCTCATCTTTGACTTTGTCATTTCCCATGCATCGAAGCTTGCATCAAAACTCCTTGAGATGGTCACAAGAATTGGAAATATTGTGCATTTAATAGTAGCTTCTAGTTTCTAGATTTGCTTTTAGTCTTTTTACTTTTCTTGTATAATAAAAATCCGTCAAGTTTACGTACGAAGATAGACTGAATTTGATTAATGAAATTTGCTTAGTGCAATTCTCTTAAACCTCGAAGAGTTGAAACCCCTTGAAAACCTAGAAGAGATTTCGCTCCCTCCTTGAAGAGTCGGAGCTTTTGAAGTCTGCATCCTTGAAGAGTTGCAGCCATCAATCTAAAATAATTGATGACATTTCAACTTCCTTGGAGGCCTAGAAGAGCAACCATTGAAGTTCCCATCCTTTTTCGCATCCTGATCAGTCACAACTGCTCCCTTCCTTCTAAAATCGACAGCTCTATAGTACTTATCTGAGAAAACTCAAAACATAAAAGTTATAGATCTAAGAGTCTTAATTATTTTGGCTTTGGAATCAGGTCAATCCGATCCGTATCGACAAAGTTATGCCCATTTTCCTGAACTAGCGCAGAACTGAAATTTCTGCTCGATTTTGTGACGGAGTTTCCGTGTGTGCAAGTTACTCTCCCGATCCTATTGTTCAAGTAGTCGACTTTGGGCTACATCCCCTTACCTATGTGGCTTATTACCATAGTTGAAGAGACAAATCACGTTGAATGCTACCTCGTTTGGCTCATCACTTTGTATTAAATTAGGAAAATTTACTTAATGTAAGACTTTCACAATGTGAATACAAAAAAAAAAAAAAAAGGACGTGCGCCATCTCAAATTAGGGAACAAATGCAACATTATTTTTTGGGCCTCTATCAATAAAGTCCTAGTTTTGTTAAATCAATTCATTTTAGTCCATGATGCATACGAGACAGTGTTCAAAGGATAAGATGATGTGTCAAGGATTGAAAAAGAAAAAAAAGGCCTTTCTCTACTTGCTTAAGGGACTTACTCAAAGAGCTCTGTTATAGACTAGAATCTAGTAAATTTGTCAAGGATTAATTGAATTTATTTTAGAAAATTGGGGTCATTTAGAAAGAAACTTATTGATGAGATCAAATTTGACAAATACCCGCATATAAGACTAAATTCTTGCAATAGATGGCAACTTATCATCACCTTTTTATTGGACCATGAAATTTGGTAAGAAATTGATATCATTGGTATATCAAGCATATATTCTCATTAAATGAAAATAATAGTATTTCACCTCTTCATACCCTTATATAAATGTGCCACACTTGTTCATCTCAACACATCACTGCTCTAGCTCACAAAGCTATCAAAACTCATTGAGAGAGAGAGAGAGAGAGAGGTTACAAATAGTTTAAGAGGGAATAGCCATGGAGGTAACAGCATCCAAGAGAATGGGGTCGACGATGCTTGTGGCGACTCTGGTACTGTGGTCATCCATCAACGTCGACGTGGCATCCGCGTCGTGCAAGATAACCTGTGTGTATTGGAATGCCAGTTGCATGTTTTCCCAAATGCTTCAAGGAATGCTCTAGTGAGTCTTTGATGTCCCTAGCATCAGAGCACTGCAATGTCGGTTGTTTCTTGTCTACTTGCCTTGACTATCATCCAGGTAATAATCTTTGTATTGAGATTGAAGATATAACATAATTTCTTATGAGATTCATAAAACCAAGAAAGTCATTGTATAAACTTGCTTCTTTATCAGTGTCTCATTATTATATTTCACTTATGAGAGGATGATTCCGTATTAAATCATTTTATTTCCTTGGACTAATATATTCTCTAGCTAAAAAAATTCAATTTCAATTTTGATGGGAGTGACTTTTTAAATTTCTTGTTTCATTTATGAACTCATATAGGCACCGAGAAGGTTGGACTGGACGTGAAGAAGGTTAAAGCTTGTGAGGATTCATGCTCTCAAGGTTGTAAGAAGACCTATCCATTGCACTAAAGTTTGGAAATTTTCCTTTTTTTTTATAAAGAATGAAGGCAATTGGGTTGTGTAATGCCTTTGTGGCTTCATATCACAGGTAATAAATAATGCCTTTTTAATTATTTGCTTGGCTAGGAGGGAAGTACATTTCTTTTGAATTTCAATTGTGATAAAATGAGTTTGGTCTCAATTATCCAAATTTAGATTATGAGATACAAATACAAAAGAAAAGATAACCTTTAGAATGAATCGATGTTGGGTTTGTCACGAGTATGTCTTCGCACAATCAAAGTTTTACGATGTGCAAAAGAATCTCAATCTCTGACACGACATGATGTGCAAGCACGACTTAGTGGTGTTGCAAACTAGACGATTGAAAGTTAATTTAAGAGTATGTGTTGATGCGAAAAAAGAGCCGTATATACCATTCACCATAAGTTAACTTTGAAGAATATGAACAGATGGCAATTTGCAGTATGACATGATATCGTATATTTTAGGGATATATTCATTGGAAGTTCTAAAACTTGTCATGAAAGTGCATTTGACTTCTAAAACTTATAAAATGTGCAATCAAGTCCTAAAACTTATCAAATTTGATCCATCAAACCCTAAAGTTAACTCCATTCAATTTGGCTGATGTGGCATTTTTATTATTTTTTATCCTACATGGCGATGACGTGGCTTTTTTATTATTATTTTGACACAAATTTTATTTAAATTCAATTTTAAAAATAATCTAAGTATTAAAAAAAGAGAGGAGGAGAAGTCAGGCGGGGAGGGTTGCAAGCCCCCACAATCGCCGGGAGGGGCCGGTGAATGCGGGGGACAACAAGCGAGGGTTGCTGGCCTCCAGTGAAAATTTTTCATACAATTGAAATACTCGTTCAATAGCACGCACGTCCACTCATCCACGAAATTAAGAGCAAATCAAGCAAGTTAATCTCAAATAATTTGACCTTGATTAGTGACCTAATCTCAAATAATTCCACACTAATTTTCAAATACGGTGGAGAAGACAAAAACAAGTTCAAGTCAACTAGAAATCTCTGTACATTTTTTAATTTGGATAATGGTAGAGATGTCTACTTAACATTGTGGAGATATCGAGGCATGAAGGTGTTCACCACTAGAGTGGGACGACTTTTAGTCCCCAAATTTCAAATAAATGAATATTTATTTATTTATAACTTATTTAATTCGAGGAAAAAAGAAATTAATAGTCTTCCCCGGAATCTCTAACCAAACTCTTTTAGACTTTTGTTCAGGTCAAGCACACATACACACTGTTCACCGGTCATGCCTTCTTCCATATTCGTATGACTTTGCAAATCTAACTTCTTGCTAATTCCAAGAAATTTTGACCAAAACAAACGAAAACTCGAAATTTAAATAGTAAAAAGGGGGAAAAAAACATTTTACCTGCTTTGAATTTTCCTCGAGACGAGTCGACGGTGGAGTTGGTAGAACAAACGAATTGCTAAGGGAACCTCTGGGGCTTTTCTTATATGTTTTTATGAATATTCAATAATGTTAAACCAAAAATCCAGAGTAAGCTATAGCTTGTCGGCATCTGACGAGTCCAAAGTCAACTTCCCACTTAATGCATGCTTTGAAAATGATACATTGAAATGGTCTCCCGAGTACGATATGGGATCAAATTATTGAGGGAGACCGCATCATATGGGGATTGAAGTTGTTTCTATCAATTCGTGGATTTTATTGTATACCATCTCATGGCTTTTTATCAGATGGATTTTGTAAGGTAAAAAATGACCAGAAATTCTAAATTATACCCATTATAATATATTTACCCTAAACATAATAACATAAAGTCAAATGCGCCAAGCCTCCCAACGCGGCTGTCGTAAAGCAAAATGATTGGTCAACAATATCGCCATTTGATTATGTCCGTATATAACCATGGATACAGTCGTTTGAAGTGACACTGGCGGTGCATTGGATTTTTCTTCTTCTTTCTAAGAATCCATTTTAATCTACGTTTAGTTGCCGAGACATAAAGTCCGATAACGATGACCATGCGAGAGTGCGAGCCACCACAGCAACATGAAGCGCCGTTCTTGGTGGCCAGCACTACTCTCTGTTTCTCTTCCCTTAACCCTCTTCTCTCTCCAACCGCACTTGTTCTTAGATTTGTCTTTCCACATAGTACTTAAATTTTTAAATTTTTAGTACACGTAGTATTTCTCCAAAAGCTATTTACCATAGTAGTCGGGATGAGTTATTCTGTCCGAAGAACATCAAAAAATACTGTATATAATCATTTTTGTCCGATCCAAGCTACCAAGCACGGCCTTTAAGGCATAGCTCTCTTTGAATCCACCACTTTATGAAGAGTTTTACGTAGAATTAGGCATACAAACACAACAAAATAGAGATTAAAGGCAAAAAAAGAAAAATTGAGACATAAGATTTTATCTTGATTCATCCTTCAACTGGGGTTACATCGAGGAAATGATTTCACTATAATTAGCACTTCC
Source organism: Syzygium malaccense (assembly GCA_031216405.1). Taxonomy (NCBI): domain Eukaryota; kingdom Viridiplantae; phylum Streptophyta; class Magnoliopsida; order Myrtales; family Myrtaceae; genus Syzygium; species Syzygium malaccense. The sequence continues at coordinate 11,214,741 of CM062263.1, forward strand.
CACATTTTTATTACAATTTTCAATTACAAGAGAAAGAGATTATATATAAACGGTACAGTAGGCATTCATGGACCCAAATTCAAGCTAACAATAAAATACGGGCTCAAACTATAAAAGTTCTCTGGTGCCGCTGGGGCAACGACTCCCGCCGAAGCAGAACTTTCATGATTTCTTATTGATGGGGATTATGAATCACACCCCCAACATCTTAAACCCCAAAAGGTACCTTGGCAGATAGCTACGAAGACGCTGTGAACCTCGTTTTGTTCCTTTGCATGGATCTTGACAGAAGTCAGCCAATATTGATTTCTCTCGCCTGATCGCAAAAAAAAAAAGGCGTAGATTCTCCCTCTCTTTCTCTCTCAAAAATACCTAGCTGTTCTCCTGGAAAACTTCAAAGTAAACTCTTAAAGTTCATGTAAACGCGCATAGCAGCAAATTTTGAATATTTCTCTGATAGCCCAAATGCACGAAACTAGACTCACCAGTTTCTCTATATATACAGAGCAAACCCACGGCTTGTACTCACAAGTTCTAAGCAAAGTTAGAGAGCTCGCTTTCACAGTCACGAGTCCAAATTTATCTCTCTCTCTCTGTCTCCCCAAATGGCCTCTAATATCAGCTTCCTTACTGTCGCCGTCACTATTGTATCCCTTCTCGTGTGCCCTGCGAATGCCCAGCTTTCACCGAACTTCTATGGAAGAACATGCCCGAATGTTCAGGGCATCGTTCGCAATGCGATGACGCAAGCCGTTCGAAGAGAGGCAAGAATGGGCGCTTCGATACTTCGCATGTTCTTCCACGATTGTTTCGTAAACGTGGGTAACCAAATTTCCTTCCTTTCATTTCTAAGTGTTGGTTCTTCAAACAACATTTTTAGATGCATTTTTTTATCGGAGGCTAAACTGGATTTTCTGGTCATCTAGGATATACTTAGGCATGTTAACCTAGTAAAGTTGAAATTTAGCGTTAAGTGTAATCCATATTGTTAAAATACATGGTTATAATGCGCCTTATAAAATTATAGTCTCGCTCAATCTAATTGCTTAAAGTTTTAGGTGGACATTCTAACATTTAGTAATTTTTTGGACTTTTAATATATGGGAACCAAAGGTTGGACCTATAATGACCCGAAAATACCGTGGTTGTCCCTATTTTTAACGTCTCAAAATTTTTTTCTTTTGTCTGAACGTCTCGATAGAGTTGGCTAGGTAGGGGAAGAACATGAATTTTACGTACACTATAAACCAAAGAAGGATTGTCACACTATAGATTTGGTTAATCTCCCATTTTTAAATTTGCATGAGATTGACTTGGATTTTGGAAACCAAAGAGCACGCAATGAGATTATATTTCTTTTGTTATTAAATTCGAATTAGAAAGCCATTCTCTAAATTTGTTCTATTGGATAATTTACACGAATCATAGATAAGGAAAAAAAATGAGACATGTTTCTAAGCGCTATAAAAAATAATACAAGACAATTTTCTAGTTTGATTGCTTATTAATAATATATAATAACTAAATGATCGTAGCCAGATCTTAGAGTGGACTTGCAACTGACCTAAGACGATTTCTTCCACATGTATTCAATCCATCACTAATCAAAGATGAAAAAAAGATGAAATGTTAATTAAGCCATAAAATGCAAATTGTGACCTTCTCTTTCGATACAATTTTTTTAAATATGTCGGACTTCTTCACTCGTGTAGGGATGTGACGCATCGGTTCTTTTGGATGACACGGCCACCTTTACTGGAGAAAAAACTGCTCGACCAAACCAAAACTCTCTTAGGGGATTCGAAGTCATTGACACCATTAAGTCCCGCGTTGAAACTGCCTGCAATGCTACTGTTTCTTGCGCGGACATCCTTGCACTTGCTGCTCGAGACGGCGTTGTCTTGGTGAGTGTCTCATATATCCTAATTGTGAATAACCTTTTTTTTTACGCATGATTTTCATACATAACATTTATATGGAGACCGATCGTGGTATGTGCATAAATTGTAATTACTAACTTTTAAAGTGATGCATTGCTTAACTTTACAGTTGGGAGGACCATCATGGACGGTGCCTCTAGGGCGGCGAGATGCAAGGACCGCCAGTCTAAGCGGTGCCAACAGCCAAATCCCGTCGCCTTTCTCCAGCCTCGCTGCCCTCATCTCCTCCTTCGCCACCCAAGGACTCAATGCCCGTGATATGACCGCCCTGTCAGGGGGCCATGCCATTGGCCTGGCCCGGTGTAGCTCCTTCCGGACCCGCATCTACAATGACACCAACATCGACGCTAGCTTCGCTACCACCCGGAGGATTAACTGTCCCGCCTCTGGAGGCGACACCAACCTCGCGCCCCTCGACCAAACCCCGAACCGGTTTGACAACAACTACTACCAAAAACTTGTGGCACGGCGTGGGCTCCTACATTCGGATCAAGAACTGTTCAATGGAGGATCGCAGGACGGGCTCGTCAGGACTTACAGCAATAACTATAGGGCTTTTACAAGTGATTTTGCGGCTGCAATGGTGAAGATGGGTAATATCAGCCCGCTCACTGGAACAAAGGGAGAGATCAGAAGGAATTGTAGGGTGGTGAACTAATGATGAATGCCCCAAACAAAAAAAAATTAAGTAAGCTGATTTTGCTAAGTGTTATGAATGTTTAATGTATGTCTATATCCTCTGCATATTTCTTTTCCTGTTTTCAATAAGAATCATGCTTGTGAAGGGCTTGGTCAAGAAGTTGACAAGTTGTATTGCTTTGTTTCTGAATATATGTATTCAGACATCAAATCCAAGTGTTGTTTTCCCTACTCAATGTTATTTGGTCTAATACTCACAAATCGGAACATATCCTTTGGAATTTTTTGTAAGATAGACAGCTTGCATGACCCATTTGTTACATAGGTTATCCTCATCATTGTTGATATAGATAATTATTAATATTTGATTTTATTTATTTTAATTAATTTGAGGAAAAAAGAAATGTATAATCTCCCCCCGGAATCTCTAACCAAACGAAGTCTTAGACTTTTATTCAGGTCAAACATACATGCACGTTGTTCACTGGTCATACGCTCTTCCATATTCATCTGACTTTCCAAATCTAACTTTTTGCAAATTCCAAGAAATTTCGACCAAAACAAACGAAACCTCGAAATTTAAAATACTGAAAAAAGGAAAAAATAAACATTTTATCTGCTTGAATTTTCCTCGAGCCGAGTCTACGGTGGAGTTGGTAGAACAAACGAATTGCTAAGGGAAGCTCTAGGGCTTTTGTTATATGTTTTTATCAATGTTCAATAATGTTAGACCAAATCCAGAGTAAGCTACAGCTCATCGGCCATTCACGGGACCAAAGTCAACTTCCCACTTAATGCATGCTTTGAAAATGCTACACACTGAAAGAGTCCGCGAGTACGATGTGGAATCATATCATCGAGGGAGACAGCACCATCATTTCGAAGTTGTTTTCTATTTTCCGGGTTATGTATTTGCGGATTTTGTTGTATATCGTTTGACAACTTTGATCATATGGGATTTGATTAAAAAACAAAAAGCACCCCCGTGAAACTTGTTAAGGAGCCATTTGAAGAAAGTTCGTGATTTCAATGCACTGTTTTTCTCATGCAATGTATAATCAACTTTTTATAAGTCGAAACATTCCATATCAAGTATGCTTAATGAGTGTCTAGAGACATTCGTCGGTAAAGCCCTTGTTAGCCTAGAAAGACACCTGAGCTTGTTTTGACATCTCTCTTTAGCTTAATATCTTTGATTTCTTGATATTCTATGTTAATTTAAAGGAATCATGGTTTTGCATAAAGATCCTTTTTAAAATCTATCTAGCTATCAGGAATGCGCGAGTGAAAGAATGATTGAGACTCGCAGCGTCTAACAAACTCATAAATGGGAGTAAGTAGAGCATTCAAAATTCATTTGAGCCTTCTAACTCCAACGATAATGGGTCCGATTTCATTCCATTTTCCGAGTGCTAATATAGGGTTATATTTTCCTTTAGCCACTCATCTGATTGATGGATTATAAGTTGTAAACATCATATGCATGCAAAATTAAATTATATAAATAGGACATGATATCCATGGTTTTAATCCACCATCTCCAATCCAACATGGGCCTTACGAATGACGAAAGTTTGAAACGTGCAAGCCCGACATATATGTTACGAAAGAATGTTCGAGACCTACGTGTGTTAACAAAGATTGGGATACCACAAATAATGGAAAAGCGAATATGAAGAGCACCATTTTCCTTAAGAGTTTTGAGTCATAAGGAAATAAGTCCAAAACATGTTCCATAAAACATTCTCTTAGAGAAAAACCGACACCTGAGAAAATACATTGGCCGCCTACGTTGCGTTGGTTCTCAAGACCACGGTGGTAGATTGGAAACAACACCGCACACAAAAACGGGAAGAGATAGATCGAGCATGCGAGTCCGGTCGAGAGTAACGATCGTCTCATGGCCATCGCCAACATTGCCCTTGTACGCGGAGATTGCCAGCAACACCTGAGAACGACGACCACCATGGCAATGGCCAGCACCTATCTCTCTCTCTCTTCCCCTAGCTCTCTTTTCTCTCTCCGGCACTTCTTTTTTCAATATTCATTTTCTGCATTCTGATAAAATCTCAGTACACGCATTGCTTGCTCTACAGCTATTATACCATCGTGATGAGTTATCGGACATTTTATCCTGAAGTGCATCGTCAAGTTCAAATGAAGCATATGATAATTTTTGTCCTGCGTAAGCTACCAAACGCGGCCTTTCAGGCACAGCTCACTTTGAAGAATCCACCACTTTGTGAGAGATCTGCAACCCTAAAAGTTGCGGGATTTATGAAAACTCCCGGATCATTTGCGAAAATAACTGCGAAGTTACAAAGAAGCTCCAATCTGTCTGTCGCAGCGCATGCCTTTTCGAGGCATTCACGATGAACATCTAGAAAAAGGTGAAAAAGAGATGGCTCTTTTATCTCTTTTAAATTGTATGCTTTCAAAGACGTTGTGAAACCTTATTTTGTTCCTTTGCATGCATCTTGACAGAAGCTGGCCTCGCCTTTATTTGCTACCCCAAAAGAATATTGATATCTCGCTGTTCTCGTCAAAGCAAACTCTGAGAATTCATGTAAACGCGTATACAAGCAAATTTTGAATATCCCTTTCTCTTAGCCACATACATTTACCTACTATTTCTCTATTATATGCAGAGCAACCCAAAGCTTGTAGTCACAAGTTCAAAGGAAAAATTGTCCAAAAAGTCCTAAACATATTGCACTTTTACCAATCAGTCATAGACCTTTTAATTTTGCCAATTGAGTCAAACATTTTCATTTTTTGCCAATTGAATCCATCTGGCCAATTTTGGCCAGAGATCGCTGACGTAGACACCGGCCGTTTTACGTGGCATTATCGGTGTTGATGTGGATAAATTTTAACAATATTTTAATATTTTAATATTTTTTTTATTTTTCTGCCCTTCTTCCCTTTAGCCGACAAGTCTTGCCGACCTCTAGCAAAGCTTGCCCCCATCGGCCACTGGCGAGGGCGAGCCTCGCCTAGATTTGGGGGGGTCGAGCCTCACCCAACCATGGCGAGGCCGACCTCTCCATCGCTAGGCTCTCCCTTGCCCGGTGACAGCATAGTCGGCCTCACCTTGGCTGGGCGAGGCTCACCTCGAGGGCGAGCTTCGCCCTCGCTGGCCAAAGGGGAGAAGGTCAAAAAGAGAAAAAAAAAGGAAAATAAATAAATATATAATTTGAAAAAAAAATATATTATTAAAAATTATCCAAGTCAGCGCCGGCAACGCCACGTCAACGATTTCCGGCCTAAATTAGTAAAATTGACTCAATTGGCAAAAAGTGAAAAATTGAGGACTTGATTGGCAAAATGGAAAGGTATAGAATTGAATTGATAAAAATGTAATAGATTTAGGACTTTTTAGACAATTTTCCCCTAGTTCAAAGCAAAGTTAGAAAGCTCACTTTCACAATCACAAGTCCTAATCCATATTCAAGCAAAAAAAAGAAAGTCCTAATCCATAGTCAAGAAAAAAAAAAGTCCTAATCGATAACTCTCTCCCTCTCTCCCTCCCTCCCTCCATTCCCAAATGGCTTGCAATAGCCAGTTCCTCATTGCCACAGTCATCATCGTATCCCTCTTCGCATGCCTTGCGAACGCGCAGCTTTCGCCAAACTTCTATGCAAGGACATGCCCGAACGTTCAAGGCATCATCCGCAATGCAATGATGCAAGCTGTTAGAAGAGAGCCGAGGATGGGCGCTTCCATACTTTCCCATGTTCTTCCATGATTGTTTCGTAAATGTGCATAACCAAAAATTCTTTGTTTTCGTTACGGAGGCCAAGCTAGATTTTTTGGTCATCTAGGATATGACTAAGCATGCTAACCTTGTAAAGTTGATATTTAGTGTTAAGTATAATCTCAAGCTTTTTAAGTACAGGAGTTAAATGTGCCTATATCTATGTAGTCTCCCTCCATCTAATGACTTTTTTAGATGGACATTCTAACATTTAGTCATTTTTAGGACTTCTTTTATATATTAGAATCAAAGGGTTAGACCTATATTGAACCGAAACATTGCATTTGGTCCCCACTTACTACGTTTCCTTAAAATTGGCTAGTTAGAAAAAGAACAAGAATGTTAGGTATTACATTCAAACGAGATTATATTTCTTTTGTTATTAAATTCAAAATAGAAAGCCATGCTCTAAACTTGTTTTACTAGGTCATTTAAACTAATCATAGATAAGGAAAAAAAAAGGAGACGTGTTTCTAAGCATTATAAAAAATAATACAAGTTAAAGAAATTTTTATAATGTGATTGGCTATTACGACTATATAATGATTAGATTTGTTATGGATAATTAGAAATTTCTCTAAGATAATTTCCTTTGTTAGAGATATTTATTATCATTCATATCTCTCAAAATTGCACCTATGTTGTACGCAAGTTGCACGCACATTGCACATATATTGCACGCATATCTCTCTTTAATTGTACATATCTTGATTGAGATATTATTTTAGATATCGAAATATACATAAATTCCATATTTCCCTTTTCCACATCATTATTCTCAACTAAATTGTTGCAGTCAGATCGAACTTGCATTTGATCTAAGAAAATTTCTTCAACACGGACTCAATTCATCACTAATCATAGACGAAAAAAAGATAAACTCTTAATTAAGCGATATGGTACAAATTGTGACCTTCCTTTCGATACAATATTATTATATATCTTGACCTTCTCACACAAGATGGGACGCATCAGTTCTTTTGGATGACAGCCACCTTCACCGGAGGAAAGACTGCTCGACCGAACCAAAACTGTCTTAGAGGATTCGAAGTCATCAACACCATTAAGTCCTGTGTTGAAGTTGCTTGCAATGCTACCGTTTTTTGCCTTCCCTGCTCGGGATGGTGTCGTCTTGGTCAGTGTCGCATAATGATGATCAGGAGTATCTTTTTTAATACTCTGTTTCATGCATGATTTTGGTGTATATCAACTTCAAATCTCTGACCATGTCAATTACTTAATAGTCATCCCTTGGTTTCATGATTGGATTCAGTCCATATTTATGGGATAAATTCACATTTTTTTATACATAACATATTTATAGGACACTGACTATGTACATAAATTGTATGAGCTTGCTATTGGAATTGTTATCACAATTGGGAGGACCATCGTGGACGGTGCGGCGGCGAGACGCAAAGATCGCCAACCTGAGTCGTGCCAATAGCCAAATCCCATCGCCTTTCTCCAGTCTCACCACCCTCGTCTCCTCCTCCACCACCCAAGGCCTCAACGCCCGTGACATGACCACCCTGTCAGGGGCCACACCATTGGTCTGGCCCGGTACAACACCTTTTGAACTAGCATCTACAACGAGACCAACATCGACTCTAGCTTTGCTACCACCCGGAGGACTAATTGCCCTGCCTTTGGAGGGGACGCCAATCTCACGCCCCTGCACCAGACCCTGAACCAGTTCAATGACAACTACTACCATAACCTCGTGGCGACTTCTCCATTCATACCAAGAGCTATTCAACATAGGATCGCAGGACGTGCTCGTCAGGACTTACATCAATAACTATAGGGCTTTCGCAAGTGATTTTGTTGCTGCGATGGTGAAGATGGGTAACCTCAGCCCGCTCACCGAAACAAAAATAGTTGAGCAAGCTGGAATTTGCTGAGTGTTATAAATGTTTAATGCATGTGACACGCCCCAAGGGAGCAAAGGACTCCAAGCCCATTCATGAACGAGACATGGCCCCTTATGTGCATGGGACATTGCCCATTCATGCATGGGATGTGGCCCATCCGTGACTAGACGCGAACATCATCCGCAACTCTTTAGTTGCTTCTGACACACGACCCTGCAGCTTTCCTTGGCAGACGTCCATTGAGCTTCCCCACGCCCCTAGGGCCTCTGCAACTTCTTGAGTAGTTATGTGATAATTGTATCAGTTTAAACACCACCGTCGGATCATGAGGGGATCAACAAATCAGATTAGACCCGCACTTGTACATATAGTGGACCTTCCCCCTTCATTTGTACATGCTCATTTTCTTCAAGAAATACAACTACGAACTTTCTCTCCATTCTTGTGAATTTGAGTGTATGTGTGTGTGCAAGGCTGACTTGGGAGTGATCCTAAGACCGCACAGGTGTGGGATCGTTGTTAATCAACCAACCTGTGACACATGTCTATCTCCTCTGCATATTTCTTTTCTTATTTAATAAGAATCATGTTTGTGAAGGCCACAAGTTTTATTGCTTTGTTTCTGAATATATGTATTCAGACATCAAATCCAAGTGTTCTCTTCCCAACTCAATGTTACTTGGTCTACACTCGGAAATCGGAACATAGTTTGCTTTGGGATTTTTTATATGGTAGACAGCTTGTGTGACCCATTCGTTACCTAATTCACCTTCATCATCATTGATTATAGCTTGAAAATTTGATCGACCATCCAAATCAATGATGATGCATCTTACTTGTAAAGAGATTACACAAGCTGTGCATTTAAAATTTACCCTCTCTTTTAGCATGCAGTTTACTAGACGAGCAAGTTTGAGTTTATAAATTCGAGGTCCAAGATAAATTCAGATTACGTTTTGTTTTTTTTTTCATAAATCCGATAAAGAACATATTTATTAGTTTTCCCATTATACATCAATTCAAATCTTGATCGCAACTTATGTTGCGAGTAAGGATCCTTGGCTTTCATGAAAACCAGGAAATGTATATATGCCTATAAGATAAAAAGAAGAATCTGTTGAAGAAACTTTCTGCTTGAACTTGTCACAGAGTTTTTGATATTGAGCGATGAAACTTTTAATTTTGCTTTCTAATTTTTTCATAACCTGAATTACAAGGATTGATCCAGGTCCAAACTATTAGGGGGGCCAAAGATTTGGAGAAAGAAAGGTATCTTGGTCGAATAAGATCATGGCGGGCAATAAAATTGGTGACCTCCTATGTTTATTGAATATGTTTTTTCCTCAAATGTGTACAATTTTATAGTATTTTACATTTTAAGATGGTAATAAAATACTCGATAAATATCCAATTAATTAAATGAGGAATAAATTTTAAAAATAGAAGTCTAAAATATGCATGGTAGTCGTTGAAATTGTGATTAAAAGCAAATTTTTCTTTTGAAATTTCAAAAAATTCGCTATTTGGACCTATATAGCAGTAAAGGGCCGCTGAATGTTTGGGGCCATGGCCCATTGGGCCCCTTGCACCTGTCCCTACCAAAACACTTGAAATTTTCACAATATACGATTTTTTGATATATAGATTCCTGCGTAACTTTTCTTCGTAAATTTTTTGAAATTCGAATAATATTTAAGTTTTGGTGGGGAAAAATTAAGATTTTTCAATTTGTAGAAAGCGGAACCAAACGGGCGAAATTATCTTCTATAAAAGTGCTTACGCGTTGTTTTTTCCGTGAAATTTCTAATCTTCCTCGAGCGTTGGAAATCTTAGAATCGATTCATTAAGATTCGGGTTAGTGGACCTACTGCTGGGCCAGGCCCAGCCTCCCCAAATTCATGGGACTGGTCCAAGCTCAACCCCCTTCCCCCCTACACAAAGTGCCATAACAAGAAGGAAAATAAAAAAGCAAGAGGATGTTGATCTTTCTCTCTTTTGTTTCTTTACTTAGTATATATATCTCTCATTTTCAACTCAAGTCAATCATGACCGAGCGATCCCTACGCTTGGTACACAAGCCGAACTTACGCCATGGTTAAAACTTAAAACTGGGTTCTTCATAGATCGAGAAGGGATAGAGAAATTTGATCTTGCGACTACAAAGAGGTTTCAAATCATTTGAGAGTAAGTCTTAACCAACTCGATCGGTCACCTGGGTAATGAATAAAAATTGATTAAATTATTTCTTTTGTGAGTTATATAGAGATAAGTTGGATGTGATTCCATTGATGAAATATGATGAGTTCTATATATTAACGATAAAAATAGTACGTTTGATTAGCTCTAGGGGTATAAAAAAGCACCATACTCTCCAAGATACATCTAAAGAGATGGTGCGAGCTAAATTGAAACTATCAGTTGCACTCTTCGATTTTTTTTCTTCTTTTTGGTTTCACTAAATAACCCAGATAGATGTTGTGCCCTAAAAAACTCTCAATCCCCAAAATTCTTGGTCCATTACTTTTTAGGCTCCGTTCGTTTCCAGAAAAATATTTTTTCGAAAAATATTTTTCGCATTTTCCGGTGTTCGGGAGCACAAAATGTTTTCCGTGGGGAAGGAAAACATTTTCCTTCTCCACCCCCAAATCCTTCATTGTTTTGAGGAAAATGATTTCCTCTTTTCACAAAGAGAAAATCATTTTTCCCCAAAGTGAAGGCAAAATTGCCTATGAGAGGGAAAATGTTTTCCGTGGGAGAGAAAGTTGATCGCCGATCACCGCCATCGGCCGTCGGCCGTCGGCCGCCGGCTGTCGCCGCAGGTCGCCGGCCGCCGCAGGTCGCCGGCCGCCGCCTGCCGCTCGTCGCCGGTCGCCGCCCGCCGGCCGCCGCCCGCCGCCGCCGCCGCCCGCCGCCGATCGTCGCCAGTCGCCGACCGCCGCCGCCGCCGGTCGCCGGTCGCGGCCGCCGCCCGCCGCCAGCCGTCGCCGCTTCGCCGCCGGTCACCGGCCGCCGCCGCCGGTCGCCTGCCGCCGCCGCCGCCGCCCGCCGCTGCCGCCGCCGCCCGCCAGCCGCCGCCCCGCTGCCGCCGCTCGCCGATCGCCCGCTGCCGCCGTCGCCCGCCGCCGCCGATCGCCCGCCGCCGCCGCCGTCCCCCGCCGCCGCCGCTTTCCCCCGCCGCCGCCACCTCCGCCTGCCGGTCACCGGCCACCGCGACCGCCGGTAGCTCGCCGCCGCCTCCGGTTGCCGCCCCCCGCCGCCGCCCATCGCTGCCGTCGACCGCCGTCGGTTGCCAATCGCCACTGCCGGTCGTCGCCGCCGCCACCGGCCACCGCCGCCCATCGCTGCCGTCGACCGCCGTCGGTTGCCAATCGCCACCGCCGGTCGTCGCCGCCGCCACCGGCCACCGCCGCCCATCGCTGCTGTCGACCGTCGTCGGTGGCCAATCGCCGCCGCCGACCGCTGTCGGTTGCCAATCGCCCCCGCCGGTCGCCGGTCGCCGGACACCGCCGGATCGGCGGTCGCCAAACACCAGAAAATATTTTCCGAAACTTTTTCAAATTTTAGCCGAATACCAAAAAATTGTGTTTCAGAAAAACATTTTTCAGGAAAATGACTTCCGGAAAAATATTTTCCGGCAAACGAACGGAGCCTTAGTCTTATAATTACATTTTTAATATAGTTTATCTTCGATTTCACATTCAATCCATTCAAAACTATTTATTCCAATCCAGCAAGACGATATATCAACATAATTCATTTTTCGTTCCTAATATCGCATTAGCACGTTACATTTGTTTCTTAATCAAATCTCGATAAAACAATCAACGTCAGTCGACATCTTTTATAATCCCGTTTCATTCTCATCTTGTGTATTGGTTAACATCAGAACAAGACTTGAAACTCAATTTCTAGTTCTGGGTCGTTTCAAATTTTGCGTAAATTATCTATAATCCAACACTCAAATTCTCTATTATATATTTTTTTCAAGTGAAAAAATAAAAATAAAATAAAATAAAGAAGGAGAGAGAGAGAGATGGTGGTCAGAAGGTCCAAAATTGAACAGTGTGGACTCGAGCCCACGCCGTTTTCAGCTCTTATCTTTCGGCAACAACAACAAACAAATAAAAAAGAAAAGAAAAAAAGAAAAGAAACGGAGACAAGGAGAGAGACCCGCATTAATTGGAGCCCACTGATTGGAGCGTGCCCTCCACTCTCCCCTCCCCCTCGCGTGGGTCTAAACCTCCCCCCTCCATCCCCTCCCTCTCTCTCTCTCTCTCTCTCTATGTCTCCCTCGCTTTCTCTCTCTAAACCGTCCTAGTTTTGACACTGAGGGAGGACGGGGGAGGGGGAGGGGGAGGAGGACCAGACCGAGGGGGAGAGAGAGACGCAGTTTCATGGTGCGGAAGAGAGAGAAAGGGGAGGAGGAAGAAGAGGAGAGAGATCGAAGAACAGTGTTGTCATTCGTTGAAGAGAGAGAGAGAGAGAGTCTCTCTCATCAGTGTGAGGTGTGAAGTCCCCACATGGCCTCCCTTCCCCCGGGGCCTCACCACCACCACCACCACCACCACCAACCGCCGCCGCCGCCGCCGCCAGCTACAGCTCCAGCTCCAGCTCCAGCTCCTCCCGACTCCGACAAGGTCTCCCTTCTCTCTCTTCTCCCCTCCCTCCCTCCCTCTCTCTCTCTCTCTATCTGTGTGTCCTGTGCCGCGTCTCGACGCTTAGATCTTCGGCGATCCAGCTCCGGAGTCCCGCCGCCGCGCGAATTCCGGGGCGATCTCCGCGCCCCGCGCGATTCGTCTGCTCTTTCCGTGCCGAGATCCGAGCTGGCTCGCCGGAGCCGTCGCGCTCGAGGTTTCTTGCAGCTTCCGGTCGTCATTTCACCCCGGCCCTCTTGCTCTCGTTCCTCTTTTCTGGGTCGTTAGACGATGATTCCCCTTTTCGCGAGGGGTATGGTTCCCCATGTCTCGGGGTTTGGCTTCCCTCTTTTCTTGATCCTAGATTGGTTCTTGCGGGCAGTTCGTGGTGAGTTTGTGAGTAGTGTTTGGAGGGGGACGGTGCTGAAACGAGTGCTCTTTGGAGCTCTGTAAATTCTTGGCATTTGCTAAAATTAGACAGGCGGGTTGTTGTCTTTCGGAGTACTCGGGCGTACCGTCCGGATTCATTTCCTTTATTTAGCTATGCCAGTCTTTTGGGTCTTGTAATTGTGATTCGCGACTCGAAAGATTCAGCTGCGGTATCTTTTGGGTTGCTTTTCTTGCGTCGTTTTCCCTCTCTTGCCGCCCTTATGCAGGGTTGCTTCCGGATGTCAATGTGCTTTGATTCTCTCTTATCATATCATTTTCTTTTGGTAAATGGAGTGACTTTGTACTGGTTTCCAATGCTTCCTTGTTACCTATGGCATCCTAATACCTTGCTTCTCTAGTTCATAGATCTTGCTTTCTTTGCACTTCGGCTTTCCTTATCCTTACATGCATGATGCGCACTGTTCATGGCGGTTCATCCATCTGTGTGGGTTAGTTCGTTGTATTGTTATTACCCTTTTGACGTGTCGGTGTTTGGCATTAATGTTCAAAGGCTGCATGCGGATTTTACGGTAAGTTTGAACTGCCTTTGTGCATGCAAAATGAGAAATATGCGGGCTACATGTAGTGCCGTTTTGCAAGCTGGCAACTCTCCCGACGTTTCTGAATGCAATCGTGGCAATAGGACCCTATGTTTTGGGTGTCATAGATGCATGCGTTTCTCTGGATATAGTCATATTTTAGTACTGTACCTTTTGGGTTAATGAAGCAACTGACAAAGATTAAGGGAAATGATTAAGCAATGCTTGGTTCATCCATCTGTGTGGGTTAGTTCGGTGTATTGTTCTTACCCTTTTGACATGTCAGTGTTTGGCATTAATGTTCAACGGCTGCATGCGGATTTTATGGTAAGTTTGAACTGCCTTTCTGCATGCAAAATGAGAAATATGCAGGTTACGTGTAATGCTGTTTTGCAAGCTGGCAACTCTCCCGATGTTTCTGAATGCAATCGTGGCAATAGGACCCTATGTTTTGGGTGTCATAGATGCATGCGTTTCTCTGGATATAGTCATATTTTAGTACTGTACCTTTTGGGGTCATGAAGCAACTGACAAAGATTAAGGGAAATGATTAAGCAATGGTTGGTTCATCCATCTGTGTAGGTTAGTTCGGTGCATTGTTCTTACCATTTTGACGTGTCGGTGTTTGGCATTAATGTTCAACGGCTGCATGCGGATTTTATGGTAAGTTTGAACTGCCTTTCTGCATGCAAAATGAGAAATATGCGGGTTACGTGTAACGCTGTTTTGCAAGCTGGCAACTCTCCCGACGTTTCTGAATGCAATGGTGGCAATAGGACCCTATGTTTTGGGTGTCATAGATGCATGCGTTGCTCTGGATATAGTCATATTTTAGTACTGTACCTTTTGGGATAATGAAGCAACTGACAAAGATTGAGGGAAATGATTAAGCAATGCTTGGTTCATCCATCTGTGTGGGTTAGTTCGGTGTATTGTTCTTACCCTTTTGACGTGTCGGTGTTTGGCATTAATGTTCAACGGCTGTGTGCAGATTTTATGGTAAGTTTGAACTGCCTTTCTGCATGCAAAATGAGAAATATGCGGGTTATGTGTAACGCTGTTTTGCAAGCTGGCAACTCTCCCGATGTTTCTGAATGCAATCGTGGCAATAGGACCCTATGTTTTGGGTGTCATAGATGCATGCGTTTCTCTGGATATAGTCATATTTTAGTACTGTACCTTTTGGGGTAATGAAGCAACTGACAAAGATTAAGGGAAATGATTAAGCGATGGTTGGTTCATCCATCTGTGTGGGTTAGTTCGGTGTATTGTTCTTACCCTTTTGACGTGTCGGTGTTTGGCATTAATGTTCAACGGCTGTGTGCGGATTTTATGGTAAGTTTGAACTGCCTTTCTGCATGCAAAATGAGAAATATGCGGGTTACGTGTAACGCTGTTTTGCAAGCTGGCAACTCTCCCGACGTTTCTGAATGCAATGGTGGCAATAGGACCCTATGTTTTGGGTGTCATACATGCATGCGTTGCTCTGGATATAGTCATATTTTAGTACTGTACCTTTTGGGGTAATGAAGCAACTGACAAAGATTAAGGGAAATGATTAAGCAATGCTTGGTTCATCCATCTGTGTGGGTTAGTTCGGTGTATTGTTCTTACCCTTTTGACGTGTCAGTGTTTGGCATTAATGTTCAACAGCTGTGTGCGGATTTTATGGTAAGTTTGAACTGCCTTTCTTCATGCAAAATGAGAAATATGCGGGTTACGTGTAACGCTGTTTTGCAAGCTGGCAACTCCCCCGATGTTTCTGAATGCAATCATGGCAATAGGACCCCGTGTTTTTGGTGTCATAGCTGCATGCGTTTCTCTGGATATAGTCATATTTTAGTACCATACCTTTCAGGGTAATGAAGCAACTGACAAAGATTAAGGGAAATGATTAAGCAATGGTTGGTTCATCCATCTGTGTGGGTTAGTTCGTTGTATTGTTGTTACCCTTTTGACTTGTCGGTGTTTGGCATTAATGTTCAAAGGCTGTGTGCAGATTTTATGGTGAGTTTGAACTGCCTTTCTGCATGCAAAAGGAGAAATATGCAGGTTACGTGTAATGCCGTTTTGCAAGCTGGCAACTCCCCCGACGTTTCTGAATGCAATCATGGCAATAGGAACCCGCGTTTTTGGTGTCATAGATGCATGCGTTTCTCTGGATATAGTCATATTTTAGTACCATACCTTTCGGGGTAATGAAGCAACTGACAAAGATTAAGGGAAATGATTAAGCAATGGTTGGTTCATCCATCTGTGTGGGTTAGTTCGTTGTATTGTTATTGCCCTTTTGACGTGTCGGTGTTTGGCATTAATGTCCCAAGGCTGTGTGCAGATTTTATGGTAAGTTTGAACTGCCTTTCTGCATGCAAAATGAGAAATATGCAGGTTTCGTGTAGCGCCGTTTTGCAAGCTGGCAACTCCCCTGAGGTTTCTGAATGCAATCGTGGCAATAGGAGACCACGTGTTTTTGGTGTCATAGATGCATGCGTTTCTCTGGATATAGTCATATTTTAGTACCATACCTTTCGGGTTAATGAAGCAACTGATAAAGATTAAGGGAAATGATTAAGCAATGATTGGTTTCAAAATCAAACTGGTGGCATCAACGGCTTGTGTTTATTTTGTGCATGCCCGTAGTCATCCCAAATTGAAGCTTCAGATATCGTGCAAAGTTGGTGTCTGTTACATGTAGGCATGAGAATTGATACCAAAGTTAAGGGGTCAATTTACTCCTTTGTGCATGTGATCTTGGTGCCTCTGCCTCATAATCGTACAATTAGAGAAATCTATCCCAACCTAATAGCAAGAGCTTATTCTAGAACAAAAACCAATTCACTCGAGTGAGACAGATGAGAGTGGAATTTCGTGTGTAGAGGTGGAATCCGGAGAAAATCCTCTACACTGTTTAACCTAATTTAGTCTTTCAATAACCACAGACGCTAACTTGGATACTGCATTCTCATAATCACTTTGTTTGAAAGTAGTCAATTGATGTACTTAGTTTGTGATCTTGAAATAAAGCAAGGTAAAAGAGCTGTTACTTTCTTATATTACATAGTGAATAGCCTGAAGGAATGCTTCCAAGCTTTCTGCAATGCCCTTAGCAAACCAACTAAGCCTCTATCTCTAACATGCCGCTTTCATGACAAGAGATGTACCCATTGCTGTTCCTGTTCCCGTTCCATGAACTATAGCACCTAACATGAAGTGGTTAACTAACTAGGGATACCGTTGTTTGCATACCAGTAGCTTTTGTGTTGTGAGTTTTAACCGGATGCTTCTGCATAATTTCAGGAAGTGTCACCAGCTGTTTATGAGAGTAAGAATGCTGTAACAGGTCACATCATATCGACCACTATTGGTGGGAAAAATGGTGAACCCAAGCAGGTGAGGAAGAACTTGTCCTGAGATTTTCAAGTTTTAAGGAATTTCACGTTTAAAACTTACAACAAGAACCAATGCTAATCATTGCATCAGTGATGGACATTTATTGATTGTGATTGTATTTGACAAATCCAGCTTTTGTTTTTTCTGTGTCATAAAGGTACTGCACTTTGAGCGATTCTAACATACCCAAAAGGGAATAGAACTGTTAGTTATGAATTACTAGCTATATGGAATCTAAGAGTTTAAATTTGAAGACTTGAATTCTGAGTTCCAGAAGTGATTGTAGATATCATGAGCTTCTATTATTGTTTTCCTGAATTTGACACCCAACTGAGTAATGCTGTTAATGTTCCCAGACCCTCAGCTATATGGCAGAGCGCATTCTAGGCAATGGATCTTTTGGAGTCGTGTTTCAGGTATATCATTTGGATTTTTGACAATTCCTGAGATCCTTATCTTTCATAAATTACATGCGGTAAGCAATTACATCTCAGGCACAATGCTTGGAGACTGGAGAGACAGTTGCCATAAAGAAGGTCCTGCAGGATAGACGATACAAAAATCGTGAGCTGCAGTTGATGCGTGTGATGGATCATCCAAATGTGGTGTCCCTGAGGCACTGCTTCTTCTCTACAACAAACAATGATGAGGTTTTCCTTAATTTGGTTATGGAATATGTCCCTCAGAGTCTCTACCAAGTTCTGGAGCATTACAGGAGTATGAATCAGCAGATGCCGCTGATATATGTGAAGTTATATACCTATCAAGTATGAAGAGTGCTGTCATTTTCATATCTGTCTTTGGTATCCTCCGGTCCTCGTCTTAAAAAATGGAATGTATATCGCAGATCTTCCAAGGGCTGGCATATATCCATTCCGTGCCTGGGGTTTGCCATAGGGATGTAAAGCCACAAAATATTTTGGTAAGGGGCCTTCAGCCGTTCCTCAATTTCTAGTTAAGGTTCTTTTTTTCTCGAATGAAATTGTCATTCCTGATATTTTCCTGCATATGTTCTGCAGGTGAATCCTCTCACTCACCAGGTCAAGCTTTGTGACTTTGGTAGTGCAAAAGTTCTGGTACATCCTTATCTTTGTCTATTATTTTGTTGGTCTTCTTTCAATAAATGAGAACAGGGGAATCTAGAGCACAAAAGTTAACCCCTACATTGGGTCTGGATCTGAGTATATTTGATAACTTAATCACAGAGAAACTGTTTTATTTTCCCTGCAGAGTTTGAATTGCATCTTCTTCATTTCCAGATTATCTGCCTCTGTTTTGTTACAAATATGTATATTAAACAGGTCAATGGCGAAGCAAACATAGCCTACATATGCTCCCGCTACTATCGGGCTCCAGAGCTTATATTTGGTGCAACAGAATATACCACATCTATCGACATATGGTCTGCTGGTTGTGTTCTTGCAGAGCTTCTTCTGGGACAGGTTGGTGACCTTGGCTTATAGATTCGATAACATCTGTATCTGCTGCTCGTTAGTCCTGATGATTCCATTTTTTTTTGTAGCCACTCTTTCCAGGAGAAAATGCAGTGGACCAACTTGTAGAGATCATCAAGGTGAATCCTCATTATCTGTTTTGATTGTTGTCTTCCTTCACGTGTTCTAAGGGTTTAATTAAGGACCTTCTTGTAGGTTCTTGGTACTCCAACGCGAGAAGAAGTTCGATGCATGAACCCTAATTACACAGACTTCAGATTTCCACAAGTCAAGGCTCATCCTTGGCACAAGGTATTTATTCTGGTTTTTTATGCCAATATGGCATTTCCTTTCTGGGTAATAGAGACTATTTTAATCACTTATTCAGAGCTGAAGATGTCTGTGCACAAGGTTGCAATTAACATCCTCAATTCTTCGATTAGTTATCTGATTTATTCCATTTCCAACTCCAAGTGCCAAAATAGGTCAAGCATCATCCTCAGCATTCTTTTGTAGGTCATCATTAGATATGATGCTGCCAACATATGCAGCATATTCTAATAGTTGAATGCGAAAGTTAGTATGGTCTGTTTTATAGCATTATAAGGGCTGATATTCGGTGATCCTATCGCAGCTGTGGGAACAATATGGCAGCATAACTGCCTCCTAAGTTGTTTGTACATGTCACTGACAATCAAGTATAGACATTTGAACCATCTTTGGCTCCTGTGTTCCGTCACAAGGTTCAAATATTACTGCTGTTTTGACTGTCACACCTTTTTATGTTGAGAAGTCTACTTCCCTTGGCCGAATTATTCATATCTGTTATGACGAGTGATATTGAAAAACTTTAAGGAGTCCATCTTGTACTTTGGTTTTTCATGCTTCAGTAGTTAATAATCTTACATATTTCTTGGTCCAGATATTCCACAAACGGATGCCTCCTGAAGCAATTGACCTTGCTTCAAGGCTTCTTCAGTATTCACCAAGTCTTCGCTGCACCGCCGTGAGTTAAACTACTCTCTCCATTATTTTGATTTTCTTTATATGTATATTTTCACATGAGAATCTGTCGGTCTTACTTATTGTCAAGAATTGAACTTTGACGAATGAGCATTGAATGTATGCATGCGTTTGCTCTCTTGTGGGTTATTGGGAGCTAAGTAATTATGTAGTTTTCTGAACATCTACCACTCCCCTGTTTGGCTAATGTTCTTTTTTTGTTTAATTTCATTTCAGCTAGAAGCTTGTGCCCATCCCTTCTTTGATGAGCTTCGTGAACCCAATGCACGCCTTCCAGCTGGTCGCCCCTTGCCCCCTATTTTCAATTTCAAGCAAGAGGTATGTGTTTTGATGGATCGACTTGTTCAAAAATTCGTGATTGTGTCCATGGCAGTTAGGGATTATTTTGCTCTTATAGCAATGTGAGCTCACAACACGTAAGGATTATTTTGTTTTCATAGCAATGTGGAGTTTCTGGATAGTCAATGATAATCAAATGTAGCGACTTGATTGAATTGGACATATGATTTTTTTGACTGCCTGCTGATAAAGTTTCTTTTCATTTTTTTCCCCTTATTCTGCTTTTTAAGTTTATTCTGCTTTTTAAGTTTGCATGGTCCAACTTTACAAGCCACTCACTGATTCATTAAATGCACTTCAATTGTTGAAAAGTTACTGCGCTGAAGGAGGTTTTACCAATGCAACAGATAGTTAACCTTTGGTGCAATTGAATTAAGATCTATTCCACACAGAGGTCTGAAAGTCAAAAGGGTGGAAACTGTATTCCATGAAATTAAATAAAAACAAATCTGCTCTTGGGTTGATCGGTTTTGTTGAAAACATGTAGCAAAGAATAAGCTGGTTGTGGGTTTAACTTGTTGACCTAACCAGATTGACTGTACTTTTTTTGTTTTTTTGGTCGAATGATTGACTGTACTTTAGACTATTCCTTTTTATTGTGTTTGTCCAACTTCCGCATTGATATGCCTTTTCTTTTAACAATTCATATTGACATTGCCGATGCTTAGAAATATTCGTCAAACTGGATCCAACAATAGAAACTATGTTAGTCTTTTGACTGTAAGTTCTAAGTTGGGGCAAATAGTGTGAATGGAATACTCCTGTTTTGTCTGACATTTTGCCTGCTTCCAATCCATGTACAGCTGTCTGGGGCTTCACCTCAATTAATCAACAGGCTAATACCAGAGCATGTGCGACGATTGAATGGCCTCAATATCCCTCATCCAGTTGGTATGTAAATGGAAAGATAAGCTAAGTTGATTTTCCCCAGAGCTAAAGGAAGGGACGTGGGCAAAACCGCAAGAGCTTTTGTGAGAGCATTCTGGTAAAATCAGCAGTTTTTCTCACCCTGCAAGTTGTATACATGTACCGTCTTTACAGCTTTTCTAGTGTCTTTTACTGTCTTTACAGCTATCTCTAGTGTCTGTATTTCGTTTCAGCTAAAAATATTGTACTTATATTGTAAATCTTGTGATGTGAAAGAGGGAAAAGAAAGAATAGAAAGCTTGTAGTCTAAATATGTAATGCAATCAGTGTTATGAGCTGTGTAGGGCTGTCAGACCAGAGAAGTCCACGTGGCTCCATTCAAATAGCGTGGTTATATTTTCTAAATGAATTTAGTTGGTATCAGATAGAAATGGTGACAATGAGCAGCTGTGCTAGATTCAAAGGCTGAAGTAGCTATATATCTTATTGTGTTGCCGGACATTTAGCTGTTCAGTCACTTCGGCTTTGTAGAGTGATTCCAAAAGACTGACAACTGGGATGTGTTTAAATGGTAATACTACAACAAAAAGATGTCGAGTCAAGACTGCCGTGGCTGTGTAAGTGGAGATATGAGGTGAGTGATGAAATGTGAATGTGATTATGCAGCCAGCATTTCTGTTATTGTCATTCAATAATCGAGGAAGTTATTCCATTGATCGTTAAGTAGGGAAGTTGCTCTTACAAATTCAAACGTGGACAACTCTGCCGACTCTGTACTTCTGCAATTCAGTGACCCTTTGCTGTTGAAGAATTCTGACTCAGCTTTAATTGGGTGAATAGGCACAATAGCTGAGCTTATTGTTGTCCCTGCTAAATTTTTCAGATGGATATTGGCCACCTTACCCATTCATGAGGTACTCATAGTTATTTGCGATTATAAGCATTGATGAACATCGACACCAGCCTGAGAAATTTAACTCAGTGTCTGACGTCTTTGCTCAAGTTTTCCGATCTCCGAGGAGAACTGAGAATTACCATGAGGAGCAGTAGCAGCTCTAACTTTCCTGAGCAGATTGGCCTACTTCAATTAGGTGCTCGTTGGTCAGGTTGTGTCAACAACACGGTCTGGTAACGCCTAGCCATTAAGTTGAAATAACCATTGTTTAGATCATGCTTTACTGGTGAGATAACACGTAGGTGCATCGGGTAAAGTACGTTTCTATCATAATTAGGATTACAGATTAATTAGCTAATGCCTTGCACAGCATTATTGGAGCAAATGCATGATTTGAGGAAGTTTTTCTCTTACCTTACCCTCACGCTCACGGAATCGCATTGAGCAAGAGGAAGCAATGGACTGTGTGTGTCCAAGTCCTTGATTGTGTCCGTGTCTATTTAATTATTTATGGTCTAGTTGTATGATACATCTTACATGTACAATGCAGTCAGTCAGAAATCAATAAAATTCTGTAACAAATGGCAAACATTCGTCAAAGTTCCAGCCGAAGTTGTGAATTATATGAGAGCCGAATGGTTACGCAACATTATGGTTCCAAGAACAAAACCGAGTAGCTGAGAATCTTAGCATTAATTCGTATTCATGTTTCAAGATGCAATTTTAACAAGATGAAGTCTCGTAACATAATTAGTTTTACTAGTAGGATTTTCATCCCTTGGTTAGTTCAATTTCAAAGCGAACCAGGGCAAAAGCGAAATTCGTTTCCAATACAAAGAGCAGGAGAAAGCTGTGCCATTCGTCAAAGGTCAAAGCAATTTCCCTGCATCCGCCAATGTTGACCCGGACACATGTTCACACTGCATAGATGCACAAAAAATTCACGGCCAATAAGATTTTACAGCACAAGGTCGACACAATCATTCGCTAGTTAATTATGAAAGTGCGCCTTATACCACGACTGTAAGCAGTAAAAAGCAACCTTGCAGAGCACAGGCTTGTGCCCTTGTCAAACTTTCACCGGACATAGAGATGGATCTTTGTTTGCCATCTTCACCACCCAGAAAGCAGAGATATCAGAGTAACCCACTACATTGTTTTGCATAATATTACGAAGCCGTCTCGTCTTATGGCTCTCCGTTCCACATGCACACAAAATTCCATATGGGAGAAGATAAACAAAAGCATGTGTATGCAATTTCTTACCTTATACATCCTATCCCTTTCACATATATGTGTCCACCAGGAGTGATAAAAAAGGCCCGAACCAATCCAGAATGCAAAATTGCGGGATGTTTTTCTCCATATTGAATGCTAGTGCAGTGGTTACTAATCTCCCATCCAAATGCTCCCGAGCAGTAGGAAGATGTACATATACACTGTGCACCTATACTATGATCTGACAATCTAGTGCTTTAGAGCTTCCATGAATTGGTGCTTAAAAACTGAATGAGAACATGATAACTGTTCTTATGCGTATCAGTGACTTCAGTTATACGATAACCTTCGCTTTCACACTCCTGGACATTTACTGATGCCACTTATCGTGCAATAAACCCAAGCAAATGAATTGGACTAGTGACAACTGCTCCAGCGGAGAGAATGCAAAACATTCAGAGAGCAGTCTTTCATTGGTTTTCTTGAACACCTTCAAGATTGAAAAAAATAATTCCCGCCTCTTCCATATAACCAGCCTTAAATAACCTGTCGATCATGCAATTCCAAGCAACCTGGTTCGAGCCAAGACCTAAAACTTTCATTTGTCTAAATGATGATGAGCCCCCTCGATATCACCTGCTCTACACAGACCATCAATGATAATTTCTCTCTGTCTCTCCACTGACTCTCCTGTCTATTTGATCAGAACCTTTAGGTCCTCCAGGATTAACTGAATGGGTGGCCTCTCTCATAACTGGGTTTCGATCACCTTGAGATATTATGCCCCTTTATGCTCCATAGCAGCCCTCAATATCTTGTAGAAGGCCATTAAAAGATTAAGTGCTTACTAATCAAAATCCTCCAATCACGCTGCATGATCCAAACTCAAAAGGAAACTTCCATCCTGCAGTTGACTTCCCAACCTTATCAAGCATCAACACTTCTACAAATTCCTGCAAAGGACACCGTTGTAACTGACTAGTGATGATTTTTCAAAGTCTCATCATTAAGAAAACATGAAATAATGAGTACAATGAGCTTAAACATTGATAGAGAGTGTGCTTTAACGAATAATCACAGAAATTCTCAATTTATCAGACCATTTAATTATTTTTACTATACTAGACCAGATAAAAGGAAAAGTCTGATTCTTACATTAGAAAATTGCGCAAAGTTATAAGTCTAAATTGTATCTCATGATCCCTTGTTATATATCCAAATTATATTTGATCACCCCTTGTTTTTTTTTTTTTTGGTCAACGATCACCCCTTGTTTAAGGCAGCAGCTTTGGACATGCCCCGATGGACATTTGAACCACATTGATGAAAGCCAAGAAGTCGAAAAATGAGGAATCCTGGACCAGGAAAAGAAAAACAGATTAGAAGGACATGTGTACCAGTGTATTGATTCAAAGAATTACATCGAGAAAATTTCAAGGAAACTCATTTTCAAAATGACAGCCAACTACGGATTTCAGCACATCAAATAAAAAATTATTATATGTTCTTTCCTCATCCTAGGAGCACTAAATGTAAAATCCAAGAATGATGACCCAATGTTTAGGACAAAGAGCTTGACTAATGCTAGGCAAGAGAAAACCACCAAGAGCGGTACAAAACCTAAGAAAAATGCATGTGCAAGCTTTCAAGCAACATTAGAATTCAATACAGAAGCAAATTACTTTTTAAGGCCCCGACCAAAGCTTTTTTATTTCTCTTTAATATGGGAATGGTTGACACCACCAACCCCCCCCCCCCCCAAGCTCTAAGCAGACTCTCCAACCACAAAAATTCATTTCACTGTTCTCCTCCTAAAATCCCTATCGAGGGGAATTCATCCAAGGCAAGTCTAATCTAAGCCAAATGATGATTACGTACTCAAACAGCAACATTCCCTTGTACAGTCGAGAGATCCTTTTACAACATCAAACAAAAACTCTTGATTGTTCTACCCAGTGCATAATTTAAGAATCATTTCTTAACTGCAAAATATGAGTGGATACACATCTGAAGAGTTAAGCTTAGCACAATCCAATTCATCAAACAGAAAATATTTTATCAATTAACTGTCTTCTGAAAGCATAGATTAACTGTTGTCTCTCATCTATGTATCCTACTTCATGTTTGAAACTCGTCAACCCCACAAAAGACACCTGATTGTGTATTTCACCAGGTAGCAGAGTTGTCTACTCACATGATCCAAAGCAAGCAAAGAGGGCGAGGCCACTGTTGTCGTGGTAAGATGAACAGCCATTTTGAACGATTTTAGTCCAGTCTTGACTATGTGAAAAATGCTTGTACTTAATGCCATTAAAAAAAGAGGGGCATGCACCCGCAACTGGTGCTGGTTGAAATTAAAGCTTGAAAGCAATCGTGACACTTTAGCTGATGGCACCACAGGTAGCGCAATTTTTTGGCCTGAGAAAGGGTGCAACTTCCACATTAATATCGTGCCAACACTCGAGCCATCAAAATCTTTGACTTGAGCTTTTTGGCGTCTTTCCTATATCCTGAGTCCTTGAGGCCTCTAAGAACAGCCTTTTGGGCAGACTTGAGTATTTTAGTTCCACTTTCCAAGCAAGAAAGCAGTATCTTGTAAGCACTACGAAATCTCCCAACTTTACAAAGATTGTGCACGACTGAGGAATAGGTAAAATCATCTTTAGTCTCCATAGTCTTGAACAATTTCATAGCCTCATTTATATAACCAGCCTTAAATAACCCGTCAATCATGCAATTCCAAGCAACCCGGTTCAAGCCAAGACCTAAAACTTTCATTTTGTCAAAATGACGTTGAGCCCCCTCGATGTCACCTGCTCTACACAGACCATCAATAATAATTGCATGTGTGTAGGCATCCCACTCCAGACCACATTTCTCCAATTCCTCCACCACTGTGTAGGCAGCGTCTAGCCTACCTTCCCTACAAAGCAGATTAATCAGGGTATTGTAGGATACCAAATCAAGCCCTATTCCATTTTTCACCATCCGATGCATCCATTGATTCGCCTCCTCTATCTTACCAATCTTAACTAAACCGCCAACTGCTGTACAGTAACCAAAGCCATCAAAAGTATGACCTTGATTTGCCATCTGCAAGAAGATCTCAAGCCCTTGTTCGTACTTCCTAAACTTAAAGCAACATTTCATGACTGTGGTGTAGGTTATGGCATTAGGCTTTTCATCTGTTCCCAAAAGCTCCATCAACATTGTCTTCGCGGCTCTCCATCGCCCTGCTTTGCAGAGTCCGTCGATAAGAAGGTTGTACGTCACTAATTCCGGAACAACTCCATGCCGCTGTAAATTCCTAAACAACATGAGGCCATGAATCACATACCCATTCTTGCACAGCCCATTGATCAGTATGTTAAATGTATCTTGACCAGGGGTGAGCTCGCTGAGCACAAGATTCTGGAACACCTTGTAAGCTTCGTCCGGCTTTCCCACCTTGAAAAAGCAGTGCATCAGTGTGTTGTAGCTCCACCGGTCGGGATGTATGCTTAATCTAAGCATTTCGTCGAACAGGTCGAGGGTCACCGACAAAAACCGCTTCCGGGTGGAACCAGCGACCAACGAATTATAAGTGATCACGTCCGGGCTTATCCCGGCTTCCCTCATTCGATGGATAACGCCGAGAGCCGCATCCAGGCTGACGAAACGACAGTAGGCATCGACGAGAGTGTTGTAAGTCACCACATTCGGCAGCACCCCTAATCTTATGGCGTCGATTAGGAGGACTTCAGCTCTCTGCAGCTGCTGGGTTTTACACACGGAAGCTATGCAGATGTTCAGCAACCTAGTCGATAACCCCCCCACCATCCTCTGGATTCAACACCCAAGACTCGCATCACCGGCAACAATCCCAGCATGCAACGCGTAAAGATTGGCTTTGTCTTGTGGGTTCTTCCTCCTGCCCTTTGATTGATCCTCCGCGTCCGCAACGACCCAGAAAGGCTTCACGCCCGGGCTGACTGCTGCGGTTGTTCTTGCGAATGCAGGGTCAGCTAAGAAGTCTCGAATTTTGAGGATCAAGATTGCGAGCGGCGGGAATGGTTACAAGTTCAAGAATCGAGAGGCCAAGAGCTGAGACGATGCACCCGCTGCTACTGCAATGGGCTTCGCTTCGGAGTCGGATCGACTTTCGTCGGGACGGCGCGCCCCCCCGCCCCCGCCCGAAGTCGTGCTCTTTGAGTTCCTCCTGAGCACCGGCGACGGCGAGCGCAGCGGCTGAAGAGACGTGGAAAGTCCCAGGAAAAGGGCCCAAACGCAAGAGTTAACAACACGGCCCATTTCGACGGCCGGACATGCCGGGCTCGGCCTTTACGACGAGAAGGGCCGGGACGGCACGGGGCCAGTGTCGGGCCGATCCGGGCCGTGGCGGTCCGGTAGCATGTTCGGTACTGACCTGCACGGGATCGGCGGTCGACCGAGAAGGCCCCATGACCACGGCCTAGGTTAGTAGCCTCCGTTGCGCCTGGGAAGGGCACTTGGCTCTGAGCTTAAAAGATAGAATTCGCGGCGGTAGCATGTTTGATAAGTTTTCAGGCGGGTCGTTTCACAAAAATTTGCGTCGAAATCGGCACTTGTCACTGGCCGGAGTAGACATTTTAGTAAGATGTATTTCATAGGAAGTTACTAATCGATGTAGAAAAATTTCCATTCCTGGGTAACAAGACGTCGTGAATCCTCATCATGCACCAACACAAATATAAGAATGATAAAAGTAATTCGAGTATAAAGATATTGTTATAGTATCCGAATATCTATTTTCTTAGAAAAAGATAATTATAAACTAATGCTTTTTAGTCTTTTGTTACCAGAATAATCTGCACAGAATATTGTCAATGACAAAGTTACCTAGGAAATCAGGGCACTTGGATATTGTAACTTTACAGCTCTAATAATCTGAATTTAAATAACCCAAAAAGATAAATAAATAAAGTCTCTTTACTTTAAATAGTCGCAATTCCTTGAACAATTGAACTCCTCACGACATTAGAGGATGCAAAGTCGTGCTTGAATGGCGTTCAAGAGATCTACTTAGTTAAGAGTCATTAGGTTAGGTTTAATTAATGCATTTTGAAGAAAACATACTTAGTAGAATTGAAAGGAGAATATGATATAAAACTCATTTCTTTGCTAGATTGTCACAATCTCAAGCAGCCTCCTTGATTACCAGCTCAGCATCTGAAACTACTCTCAGTCAACAATTTGCTTGGTGGGCATAATCTCACTTAACTGAGATTATAAAAATATTATAAAAGGTTTATGACCAAAATTGACAAGCAGTGATGAAAAGTTTAGGACTGAATTAGTAAAAATGCAACAGGTTTAAGGTTTTTTGGATAATTTTTCCGGACATTTTATATATCATCTCTAAAAATCTTGTGTATATACATAAACCTTGCAAGCTTTTGTCAGACTTGCCATGGAAATCATACAGAGGACAAGAGGTCACTCCACTATCACCTCCGCAAATTAAGGGGAGAGGAACTTTGACACGGTGTCTATGTCGTCGGAGTAGGTGCAATGTGCTGAAGCTGCCATTAAGTGGTGCTGAAGAGAACATCAGAGGATAAGGGAGGCTATGAATTTACATTTTATATGAATTTGGTCAACAAACTTATGTGATTATCAATGCACTGTCTCTATAATGTTATGTATAATCGGCAAATTGAAAATCCAAATATTTTTTTTGTCAAGTTTATATAATGAGTGCTCTTAAGACATTTGTATGGACAAGATTATTTTAAGCGATCCGATCCGATTGTGGATGTTGTTCCAGGAAAATTCGATGGTCCATATTAACACAAACATCAATATCATTCTCAAATTGCAAGTGTGCTGCGTGTATGTACGAAACTGTATTAGATTCTGTGTCTCGATGGCATATCTAAGCAGGAGTAGGCGTGAGATCTCCCGGATCTAAAGGATGCAAATACGGTTCAGTACATGTAAAAGCATCTTTCGTGATTATCTGTGCCTAGCGTAACATGTCGAACCGTTGCTTGCTTGGTGCATGAGCCAACAACGATCCTCCACAGGGCCGACACGTGCCCTGTCCTTGCCTAGCATGCGTTGCGTTGCGCTTGCTTCTTTTTGGAGGGGTTCGTCCAGATTCCTGGACGATGCGTGGCCATCGATCCGCCATGTCAGTATTTCTCTCTTCCACGCCAAAATTCCTCCCTCCTCATAATTTCTCATATAATCCAATTTATCTGCTCCAAAAGATCTCCCCCTGTTTTTATTTCTCTTGCCCATTTCTGTTCTGTCACTCTGTTTCTTCCTCTGTTTTCAAGAACTCCGCATTCGGACCATCGTTCCACGGCTTTTCTTTGCTGCATGCTGGGACGAGGATGGCTCAGTTGATGTCTTCCGTGTGCACGGACGCGCTCAAATTCCAAAACCCAGTTCTGAGCCTGTGCTCGCGAGGCCCATGCAGAGTGTCCGCCAAGGCCGGCGCATGGAATCCGCCGGGGTGCGGGGCTCGGAGAAGGGCCTGCGGGCGAGTCAAAGTGGCCACCGACGACTCGGCTTCGCTGTACTCTGTGGCTGATGACTATTACGCGGTTCTGGGTCTGGTAGTGTTCTCGATTCACCAGCTGTTCGTTTCTATAACGAGAGAAGTAGATCGAGTGATTGATGAGACGTTTTTCTTTTTTTGCCTTTTTCGAAGAAAAAATTGGTGAAATGCGATCGGAGGTGGATGAGTATGATTCGACTAGAGGGTCGTATCTTCTGCAAATTGAATTTTCCGTCTTGTTCGTGTTTTATTATTAGTTTGCTGCTTGCAAAACAGAATGCCATCAATGGTGTGTGGAGAAGCTTATGATCGAATGTGAGAGTGTGGATTTTGATGTTGCACTTAATTACAATCCTTGACTTCAACTATTTTTATTGCATGCGCTCGCGATATACGATATAGATCTACTAAGAGGTTTCGGGAGAATTCTTTAGAATGTTGTGAGAAATGTTCATTGATTGTTAAAGCAAGTCAAACTGTTTAGTATGCAGAATCTCAAGCGTTTGCAGAAAATAGAACTTTCATAGTCGCATGAATTTCCAAGTACTTCTTGAATGAAGATTTGGAGTATCTAGCATTTCTCTGCTATCATCAACGTGAAGTCCATTGAGCAAGCACTTTTGAAGCTATCATAAACAATGTAGAGAGCATGCTTGCACCACGACTAACATTTAGTATATCTGAGTAGATTAAGCTTTCTCACTGTTAGTTCTTCAGTGCTCATGTCGATTACGCTTACTGCCTTCAAGCTATTTCAGATATCTACTCGATGGCCTGTGTTTTCTTTTCAATCCTTGGGTTGTGTACTTGCGATCAGTTCTGGTCTTATCTGACATGTATCGGAATCACTGTTCATGTAGCTTCCAGATGCCACACCGGCGCAGATTAAGAAAGCCTACTATAATTGCATGAAGGAGTGCCATCCAGATTTGAGCGGCAATGATCCTGAGACCAACAATTTTTGCATGTTCATTAATGACGTTTATGCGGTGAGTTTCTGTTCAATTTGCTCTGGTACTTAACGACTCATGCAAACAAATGCATATGTGTGTGAACATTCCTTCTTATGCTTCTACTGCAGAGCTTTTTCTTAATCTCCTCCTTTTTTCCGCCGCTCTAATTATTCAATTGCAGTGCAGGTGCTCAGTGACCCTGTGCAACGTATGGTTTATGATGAAATACATGGTTATGCATTAACTGCACTCAACCCGTTCTTGGATGACTCATGCCCAAAGGATCATACTTTTGTTGATGAGTTTAGCTGCATAGGTACGTGGCAGCTTATTCCTGAAGCTGTTACTTGAGAAGGAATCTCTAATCTCTATAGTCTTGAATTGTGCTTTTTTCACCTACATCACTTCTACTAGCATGTCCCTTTGAAAATATGATGTCTCTTGAGATTGCAAGATCCTGCGGATTTGCACATCTCTCATTTGATAGTTTGGGGTTTACCCAGAAAAAAAAGGACAACAAAAAGGAGATCATGTTGATGTTCCATATCTCTGCAAACTTCTTTAGGTAGTCAGGCATAAGAGCCATATGCAATTCACAAGACAATGATAACTATGTGGAGTTCTAGAAATATGTCTGATTTAATTGTAGTTGGCCAGTTGGGTTACTGCATGTACCAATTTTACCATGAAGGCATCTTGAAAATGAACATATTCACTGATATGGAACTTAAGTTATGTGTATATCGAAAGTAAAGAGGAGTTGCAACTGTTGTCATCTTGCGAGGGGCTTTTCTTTGGGCCTTGTAAATTGAGATTGAAGCAGATTCTTATACCTGGTCCGATCTAGTTTATCAATTGATGCTTCCCTGCTTGCCTTTTTCTCAGTCTATCCATTTAGCCCTCTTGGAGCATATGTTTCTGCATCTGTAAATTATAGTAAGTACAGACACAGTGTATACACATTAAACTTCTAGTATCTTTCATGTTTTGCTAGGTTGTAAAAACTGTGCCAATGTAGCACCTGATGTATTTGCGATTGAAGAAGACTTTGGAAGAGCTAGAGTATACAGCCAGTGTGGTAAGCCTGAATTAGTTCAGCAGGCAATTGATAGTTGGTACGTATTTGCTGATTCTGCCTGTTCTTTTTCTGTGGATGGATTTTCCCTTTATAATCATAGCTGATGATGATGATTATGTTGGCATTGCTGAAAATGATCTTATTATACAGCTGTATATAGAAATATCCAATTAGATTTCTGTGGAACTTATTGATTTCTTATTGATTGCTTTGAATAATTAGCGTGATCTGGGAATTTCACTGTCGCCTTTCCAGTTTTTATTAAATGCCATCTCTGGTTCCCATGAATTGCACCCAACATCAAATGCCTTCGAGCGTGACTCCTATTTTTTTTTTCGTTTGCAATACGTTATTGGTATTAGGGCATAGCTTCTGTGCTCTTTCACTTGTTGGTATTTTAAATTGCCATTTTCAAAAGTTTTAAAGTTTCATTGACTGTCAAAGTATGTCTAGAGGATTTGTACTTATCAGATTCTTCTGTAATTCAGTCCGGTTAATTGCATCCATTGGACTTCTGCTGCACAATTGTCTCTTCTTGAAGATGAAATGCGCAGGGTAGAGAGAGTTAATGTAAGTTATCTAATCCACACGATTCTGTCCAGTCGACAATTACAGTGCCTTCCTAGACTTAGGATGATGTCTATGACACTTTTATTTGCTTTTCATTGGATAAATTGGTCCAACCCTTGCCTTTTGTTTTTTTACTAAAGGGTTCTTTTGAATGATGACAGGTTGCAATGATGCTTTCAGGAATGGGATCTGGGTCTGTGGATGTCTTTAGAGTGGTAAGAGTATGACAGTCATTTGACCCTTATCATTTGCGATTGGTTTTGGGTGATGCCATTGTGTTCTGGCTAGACTGGATTTGGAGTATATGTTTTTGTCAACTGTATCTTCTGCATGTAGCGCTGTTGATTTAGTGAGGATTTGACCTGCTTCCTTGTCCCCTATTTGAAGGGGTTATAGTCACTAAAGTTCTGCCGGATCTTGTCTGTGATGGAGAAATTAAGATAAAGACACCCGTTAGGTTTTCGATATAGAAAGTAACATACAGGAGAAGTGCCACATGAGAGAGATGCGTTGCTTTCTGAAAATAATGGCATTGCAGCAGATTTAATGCTTCATGGATGCCTCTCCTATCGCTCTCATCATTCCAAATCCATATAGGGCATATCAAGAAAATGAATTTGCAACACATTGCTTAGTTCTCCAGATTAGGTCCTCTTGGTGAATTTAGTGCGACATGCAAATAAGGTTTTCATGAAGATGACTGAAGTTGGACTTGTTTCGTTGTTACTCAAGCAGTTTGTGGCTGCTATGGCAGGAGCTGAATTTTCCTTCAAAACAAATGAAATTTCTCCAAATGAGCTGAATTTTCCTTCAAATAAGATCATTTGGAGAAATTTAATTTGTTTTGAAGAAAAATTCAGCTCCTGCCATAGCAGCCACAAACTGCTTTAGCTACAAAGAAACAAGTCCAAATTCAGTCATTTTCACGCTCTAAATTCACCATCAGGACCTAATCTGGAGAACTAAGCAATTTGTTGCATATTCATTTGCTTGATATGCCCTATACTGCTCTGGAATGACGAGAGTGATAGGGGAGTCATCCATGAAGCTTCAAATCTGCTGCAATGTCTTTATTTTCTAAAAGTAACATCATCTCTCTCATGTGGTACTTCTACTGTACATTACTTTCTATCTCGAAAACCTAACAGGTGTCTAATCCATTTGGTCCCCTTAAGGTTCCAGGGAGCACGCTCAGTATAGGGCATATCAAGCAAATGAATCTGCAATAAATCGCTGAGTTCTCCAGATTAGGTCCTGTTGGTGAATCTAGTGCATGAAGATGACTGAACTTGGACTTTGTTTGTAGCTCAAGCAGTTTGTGGCTGCTATGGCAGGATCTGAATATTTCCTTCAAAACAAATGAAATTTCTCTAAATGATCTGATTTGTGCAACCTGCATGCTTGGAATTCCTTCCTTTGTACGATTATTTAGAAAAAATTCAATTGGATTAGTTCTACTCATTGATTACCATCTAATCTGTTGCAGGCGAGTTCTCGATGGGAAAAGAGGCAGGCAAAAGTCTTGGTATGAAGCCTTCTTTAGTTTTTGTTAAGCTATTTATTTTGTGCTTAAATTCTTTCCATTAGAGCGTTTCAAATGTTTCGTCTGCTTTAGTAAAGTCTACAAAGAAAGCCACACAAGTTGTAGTCCAATTTAACGCCGGTCTATATCCTGTGAAAAGTTGGCTACTCGGTTTGGTTGCTCTATAAGAGCTCGAAGAACACATTGAAACTCTTTACACAATGAATACTCAATAAAGTAAATTGAATTACCAAAATATGCACGTAATAAAAAACACAGGCTTACCAATTAAGCACCAAATAGTTGAAAATATGAATTAGGATGTCTTCTAGAAGGAATTCTGTTGTCTGGAATCTATGAGCTGCTGTCAAATGGAAGCACAACCATATCAACAGCGAAAAGCTTACCAACTAAAAAGAAATGAAATTCCCTAGTCAATTGCTTGAATTGGAAAAAGGAAAATCAGCATGTCAGAAAATTTTGGCCCCCCAACCTGAGTTAATTGTTTTGGTTTAGACAAAAGGCATAAATTTGCCAACATAAAAGAGATCTGTATAATGGGGTTCCAGGGGGAAAAGGGAAAAAAAGAAGATAAACCTGTTGAAAATTTAATATGGACATAGTTTTTTTTTTGGTAAGGGTTTAATATGAACATAGTTTGTACACAAGTTATGCAAAAAATTGACTACTCAGGTCTCCCATAGGGTGATTGGCAGTGTGTATAACACCCAGGAACAAATCACCGCTATGTGGCTGCTTTGTGGTTACAGCTTCACACATGCTAGTTGCTGCCCGCAATTCGAGAGATCTACATGGCTTGTGTAGTCAACTTTTTTCGCAGCTTGTGTACACTGGTAAAACTTACAGAATTTTTTGTAAATGTAACTGCAAGTTCATGAAAGGACGAAATCATTGTTGGGTAGTTAATATGTCCCAAGATATATCACCAAAAGGACAGCTGAACCAGTTGTCATGATTGAATACTAATGGTCTTTTATAACTACAGTGGAATCAGGGTACTCTCCCCTGTCCTAGAATTCCTATTCGAACAGAAAAAAAAAAATAGTTGCTTTACCGTTCAAACAGCTCTTGTTACCTATCAGTTTGTTGATGCTTTGCTTATTTAGTGGGAGTGATGGTCAATTACTCCCAAAATTTTATGCAGGAAAAAGCTAAAATTAGAATGATGCAGCAAAAGGATTCTGGGAAATCCAATTCATACTGGAGTGATCTCTGGGGCAAACCAAAGGAGTACAGAGACTCTGGTGAGAATCAATTACGTGTTACTGACCAGCCCCATTGGCTAAATTTCGTCCTAAATAGTGTATATCAGCCTATTCAATGCATTCCTTTTTCTCAATGCTTTAGCTGTGTTAGACACTTTGCTTGTGCTGGTTGTCATTTGGAAAGATCTATATCGAAACACGATGGCAAGGGAGGCCTTGAGTTTGTATCTTATATTTAGGATTATTGTCAGTGTTCAAACAAGGAAAAGTCAAAGGAAGAGATCGTGGAAGCTTAACTAGGTGGCCCTTCACTCGTTTTGATGAACTGCATGACTGCACTCAGTGATACGGATGGTTGGAATTCAGCATGTGATGTCACCATTATGGGATGGATTCTGTTTGACAAGATTCACTAGTGCCCTGTTCAAAATATTTCAAGCCTATGTCTAATCCAATCTGTTTTTCTAGCGCAAGATTACCTTTCATGAGCTTGTAGTAGAGGCATATGAGTAGATAGTGAAATTCACTGCTTCTTAGAAAGTCGATGCTCATACCTATTTTGTTCATTTTCCTGAAGAGGAGGAAATCAACAAGAGAGCGAGGCGCGCAGCTGCTGCAGCTCGAAGATGGAGAGAATATTCGAGTAGGGGGGCCGACAAGCCTCCTACCTTCAAGCTACCCGAGGCTGCATCCAACACAGAAAATACACCATAAATTTTTCAGACAGTTTCCCATTCATAAAATTTCAGTGCAAGTATAAGCGACAGTCAATTTATAGGAAGCTAAAGCTATATATGGAGTCCTATTCCTCTGTAATTATATAATTCATGTGGATCTCCCGAATTGTAAGTGATAATGAATTCATGATGGGAAAGATATATACAGGTGATATTTACATTAAAATGCCTCGCTATGAGGTGACTGATTATGGCCATGTGAGTTAGTGGCTTGGACATTTTAAGACAGAATATTTTTGAAGTTACGGACTGCAGTGTAAAAGTTATGGCAGAACTAGAGTCCATTCTCCTTTCCAATCCGATATATACACATTTGGCATAGCTGAAGTAATCTGATAAAAATTTCCAGACTCGCCCCTACTCTCTTCCAATTTTTGCAAGTGCATCCGCACATCTATTGGCTTCTCTAAATACGTCTTGACCCTTGATCCATCGATGAGATCGAGTTCTAATCTGCTGGCGCTCCGCTGTCCGCATCGATGCTTTTGATAGAATCAACTTTCATTTTGAACCAACAGAGTCTCTGAAGATGCGATTGCTAATTTTGCTAGGTGAAGTCAAGTTCTAGCGCTCTGAAAATGCCACTGCTATTGCTACCCTCTCTCTCTCTCTCTCTCTCTGTGATAATAGACAAAGAAACTAAACTATCTCCGCATAATGCCAGCTTCGCTCCAACATCCCAACGAGTATGAAAATTTGCTCTGGAAAGCAAACAAGGACCAAAACAACCATTGGCATTATCTGATGAAAATAGTTTGGATCCTAGAGACCTTGAAGTCGTTTCTGTTAACATGGTATGTTTTTTATTGCCCCTTTCAACTGTTGATCTAAAGATCATTCTTAAAGTATATTTATGGATATAAGTAGTTTTTAGGTGGTCCTAAATAAAGAAATTAGAGTTTCGTTAGTTTTCTTTTTTTCTTTTCTATAGTTTTCAATTCCCAAATTATAAAAAGTGGATTTTCTTGGGTGTTACTAGTGCTCCAACTCACAGCATTTCATCTTCAGAAACTATCCCAATTTTGGTTAACACTTAACAATGCCTACCATGGATGTTATTCATTGTGGCACTCTCTTTCATTGTGAGCCTCATCAACAAGCGAAGTCGCTGTCAGGTAGCCAGACAGCTGTGAGAGCCGAAATCGAGCATACCTTTGTTGAGTAGCCAAAGTTGAGCATCATGGGGTGATGCAATTTAGTTTGTCGTAACTGAAGTTTATTTTTAATGGTTTTATCAAGGTCGTGAGAGAAAGTGGTGTCAACATTCAGGTCATGTGTTTCTTCGGTGCTTGGCTTAAATCCGACCCGATGTATTCGCATCCTTGTCTAAGGAGGCTTACATAGTGCTTTGATTGCAGACTTGACTTAGGAAGAAAGTTGCATCTGTGATATGAAAACCGAATGCTCCAGCTCGAGATAGAGTGTCCAAATTTATTTATGAATATTAGTCAGTATTAGTAAGTACCATAATTAAGTAATTATGATTTTATTAGTGTCTCTCGTATTCTATAAATAGATTTATAAACATACTCTTTTATAAAGTCATTGAGTAAAATGGTAGTCCTCGACTCTTTTCTCTCTTCTTCTCTCTTAAAGGACCTAGAATATTTACAATCATCTTTACGGAGCCGGCGACGAGCCCATTATTCTGCCTTGGCCTTTACTTGTTTCTTCGATAGAATCAACTGTCGTCAACTAGGAATCAGATTTGTGAATGTTTACAGAGCATCGACTGATGGCTTCAACATTCCCGCGCGAGAGGGCGTCTTCTGTTAATTGTGAAAAGAAAATGCTATTCATGATCGTCCTCTGGTGTTAGCTTGTTTTCTTCTTGTGTTGTTCGTTGGTGTTTGCGCTCTAAAATCGTGTTTGTTCTTTGACATGTACAATCAAGAACAATTCTTCAAGTTTCGATCTTTTATTTTGTTTCGCTTTATTGGATTGTCGTAGATTCCGTGCCATTGTGCCGGCACATCGAAAGCATCTACATGTAGTGCATGTAGGAGGAATTTTCTCGAATATCTTAATCTAGCAATTCCAAGGTCCTTGCACATTTCGATAGAGCTTAAAATGATTGCATTCTCACTTCTTGGCTCGAGTTCCAGTTTGTTGTTTTCATTCTCACCTCTATGCTCGAGCAGGCAAAATTGAGCATCATGAGGTGATGCAGTTTAGTTTGTCGCAATTCAAATTGATTTGGTTTTATCAAGAACTTATGAGCAAGAAGTGTCAATTTTTTGTCTTACGGACCACATCCCTTATCTAGTGTAAGGAGGCTTGCGCAGTGCTTTGGTTGTAGACTTTGGAAGAAAGATGGACGTGAATGCTCATGCTTGAGGGGAGTGTTGAAGTATATATATAGATATTAGTCAATAGTCATAAATAAAAAAAATTAGGAATTTGTTAGTGTCTTTCATATTCTAGATATATAGAGCCATCGATGTATTTTATCGAGTTATCGAGTAAAGACGTGGACTTTGACTAATTTCTCTTGTCCTTCCACTTTAACAATTTAGAATATTTACAATTGTCTCTATGGAGCCGGCAAGGAGACCATTATTGTGCCTTCACCTTTATTTGTTTCTTCGATAGAATCGACTATTGTCGGCTACGTGCTAGATTTCTGAATGTTTACCGAGCATCGATTGATGCCTCCAACATTCATGCGGCAAGGGGGCGTCTTCCGTCAATCGTGAAGAGAATAGGCAGTTGATGACCGTCTGATGTCAGCTTGTTTTCTACGTCTTGTTCGCTGTTTGCTTGCGCTCTCAAATCATGTTTGTTCCTTGATATCAGCAATCAAGAACAATTCTTTAAGTTTCGATCTTTTCCTTTGTTATCCCTTCTTGAATTATTACAGATTCTGCGCCGTCGCGCCGGCATGTGGGACGCATCTACATCTAGTGTATGTAGGAAGATTTTTTCTGAATATCTTAGTCTGGAAATTCCAAAGTTCTTGGACCTGTCAATGGAGCTTTTAAATTGATTGCGCTCTCACCTCTAACCTCGAGTTCCAGTTTCTTGTTTTTCATTCTGCTCCTCATTCCTCTCTCTGCTTTCCTTGATAACTCTAATTCCATGTTCACGTCCTGGAGCCTTTGCTCTTTCGTTTTCCTTCTCCTCCTGCCATTCTTTTCCGGTTTAGTCTATGCTCTAGTTTACAATACAACTGCAGGCCTTCCCACTAAATGGATAGCCTCAGCACCTGATAGTCCGCTCCAACGTTATCTTTCTCCCGTGGAGCACGTTCTTCTGAGTGGGCACAGTGGCTCGGGCACGGCATTCACATGTGGCTTCTACTACCCTCCCGACCAGAAAGTTGGCTATTTTGGCATTTTTATTGCTCGCACCTGGGACTTCGTTGTAGGTCCGGCAGTGGTGTGGTCTGCTAATCAAAACAATCCGGTTAGTGCCAACGCCACCTGGGAGCTCACGGGGGAAGGAGATTTGGTATTGACTGATGTTGATGGATCTGTGGCTTGGTCTACCCACTCTATTGGTATGTCTGTTTCGGGCATGAACTTGACAGAGACCGGCAATCTTGTGCTGTTTGATAAGAACAATGCCACAGTGTGGCAATCTTTCGATCACCCTACAGACTCGCTTGTCCTTGGGCAGAAATTAAAGGTCGGGCAGAAATTGACCCCGGGTACTTCCTCAACAAATTGGACCGAGCAAGGTTTACTTTCACTTTCGCTGACTACTATCGGTTTATTTGTCCAAACAGAGACTGATCCTCCACAGGTGTATTACTCTGCTCCGATAGATTTCCCAAACACAAGCGATGACTCAAATGGTATTGAATTTATCAAAGGATGTTTGGCGTTGTTCATGAATTCCCCGACAAATGCGTCTTCGCTTTTTGGTCTTGATTCATCTGCGCAGTACGTGAAGTTTGAATATGATGGACATTTGAGATCATATCGATGGGATGGATATCAGTGGAGTGGAACAGATGGCATTCTTTTGCCAGATGATACGGGTTGTGGCTATCCAACGGTTCGTGGTAAATATGGAATTTGTAAATCTGACGGGCAGTGTAGTTGTCCAACATCGAGCGAGGGGATGGGCTACTTCAAGCCAATGAATGATAGTGATCCTAAACTTGGGTGTGCGTAAATTGTTTCTTTGTCTTGTGAAGCTTCGCAGTTTCAAACCTTGTTGGAGCTTAATGGCATTTCTTACTTCACCTCCACGCAAATCGCCCCTGATATAAGGAATACAGATAAGGATAGTTGCAAAGAGGCCTGTGCCAACAACTGCTCATGTTCAGCAGTTTTTTTCTACGATGATTCAGGTTCTTGCTACGTAGTATCTCAAGTATTTTCACTTGCATACTTAACTCCTAGCCATTCCATTGCTTTTCTTAAAGTACAGAATGTTAGGAAAAGGTCGAACACTCTTAAGGTAATACTCACTTCTAGCGTGGGGTCACTCTTTGCCTTAATTATTTTTTATGAGGTCATAAAATTTCTAGTTCTTAGGAGGCAAGAAGTCGATGAAGTTGGAGAGGACTACCTAGAACAACTACCTGGACTACCTACAAGGTTCGCTTATGATGATTTAATAGCCGTCACTGAGGGTTTCGATAAGAAGCTCGGTGAAGGAGGTTTTGGATCTGTTTTTGAAGGTACTCTGATTGACGGCACAAAAGTTGCTGTAAAACGGCTTGACGGGGTGCGCCAAATCAAAAAATCTTTTCTAGCCGAGGTTGAGACTATTGGCAACATTCATCACGTCAACTTGGTAAGACTCATTGGAATTTGCGCCGAGAAGTTTCACAGGTTGCTAGTCTATGAGTACATGTCCAAGGGTTCTTTGGATGAGTGGATCTTTCATAAATCGAAAGGGACGTTTGTGCTTGCCTAGAAAAAGAGGAGGAAGATAATTTATGACATAGCTAAGGGCTTAAATTATTTGCACGAAGAATGTAGATGGAAGATAGTTCACATGTACATTAAACCCCAAAATATTCTCTTGGATGAAAATTTTAATGCTAAGGTTACTGATTTTGGCTTGTCTAAGTTGCTTGATAAGGACCAAAGCCGAGCTGTGACTACAATGAGGGGAATTCTAGGGTATTTAGCCCCGGAATGGTTGAGCGCAACAATTACTGAGAAAGTAGATGTCTATAGCTTTGGGGTGGTAGTTCTGGAGATATTTTGTGGAAGGAAAGTATTTGACGGATCTCAGAATGAGGAAGACATGTATCTACCTGGAGTTTTTAAGAGAAAGGCCGAAGAAGGGCGACTGCTGGATATGATTGACAACACTTTAGAGGATATGCAACTGAATCGACCCCACGTGATCAATATGACGAGGATTGCTGCACGGTGCTTACAAGGCAGTTTTTCGAAGAGGCCTTCCATGTCAATGGTCATCAAGGTGTTGGATGGAGTTATGGAAATTCCAGACACCCTAGATTATGACTTCTCTCATCGCACTTGATGAATATTAATGTGATAGTTGACCAGGAGAACATTGAAATTGGTGCTCCGGTTTCTGTGCTACCCTCAATTCTATCCGGTTCAAGGTGATCTTGTACATAACATTACTTCGACTTGTCTTCTATAGGGTCGTTTCGAGTTTTTGGCCATTCATTGTTGTTGTATTGTTGCCAAATTGCACTATAATATTCTTGATGCGGTCAAACTATTTCCTACTACAAAATGATACATGTCTGGACACTGAATTCAAACGAATTTGATGTACATTATAGTTGCTGATTATAGTTTCCATAGACAGTCAAATGAGTTTGAGTGCAATCATTTACAAACCTTATATGTTAAAGAGTGCTTAAAGTGAGGTGGTGTTTTTTTTCTCTCTTGGCGAGGACCCCTCCTTATGCAGAGGAAATATAGGAATCACACGGCATGAAGGAGCTGAACGAAGCGATTTTAGTCGTCGTCATCACTGCTTGAAATTGCCATAAATGCAAAACATCTTCATCTTGATTGGCCAATTTTGTGCATCACTTGAGAGATTGCGTGCCCGAATCCCTCTGTTCAGGAGGCTGGTTTTGGTTCTTATGACGTCCGTACGAGCGCCAGGACGTCCCCGGTGATCCAACAACTCCCCTCCAAGTGAGGACGACTCCCAGCAGGCCCCCTCACACCCCCGACCGCCCAACCCCCATATCTCTCTCCATCGCCTCCTTGCCGTGAGAGCTCGTCCACCGGGAATTGACTACGGCCGTTGATCGCCAAAAATCCGGATGGGGCCACCATATACCCTGCTCGACCTCGAATCAACCGATAACCGAGGTCTAGGGCTCGCTCGAGCTTAGATCCAAAATCTGAGGCTCGAGTGCGCAGGCCGAGCTCGTGTTTGACGATGGCGAGGACGAGCCGTGGCCAGGCTAGTGGAGACTGGAGGCGAGGGGCCATCGGCCTAGAGCAGAGGCTTTAATGGTGGAGATCCGCGGCTGAGGGGTTAGGACCGCGGGGTTAGGAAAAACAGAGATCTCAGCGGCGGTTGAGGGCGGAAAGAGGATGATCGGCTGCGGTGGTGGAAGTCAGCGAGGTGGTGATGGACAGACGGCTGGGACAGCGGTGAGGTGGCGGTGGAAGGCAGGTCACGGGGCTGAGTCGACGTCCAGTGTCGTCGACGGTGGAATGAAAGGAAGAATGAAGAAAGGAAAAAAAGAACAAAAAGAGAACGAAGGAAAAATTGGAAAAACATTTACAATTCTGAGGCTGCATAACACAGAATGTACTATGTAAATTTTTCGCGCGGTTTCCCATTTATAAAATTCCAGTGCAAGTATAAGCCAAGAAGTTATAGGAAGCTAAAACTATGTATGGAGTGCTCTTCCTATGTAATTATGTAAATCATGTTGTTCTCCCGAATTGTAACTGAGAAACATATGTTGGCATTATCTGATGAAAATAGTTTGGGTCCTAGAGACCTTGAGGTCGACCGTGTCAACATGGTATGTATTTCATTCCCCATTTCAACTGTCGATTCAAAGATCATTATCGAAGTATATTTGTGGATATTAGTACGTAGGTATTAGGGGGTAAAAAAAAATAGAACTTAGAGTTTCGTTAGTTCTCTTTTGTTTTTTGTTTTCTATAATTTTCAATTCCCAAATAAAAAAGAGGCTTTTCTAGGGTGTTGCTAGTGCTCCAATTTGCGACAGTTCATCTTTAGAAACTTTCCCAACTTTGGTCGACACTTAGCAATGCCTACTATGGGCGTTATTCATCGCGGGACTCAAATTCAATTGCGAGCCTCACCAATGAACGAAGTTGCAGTCACGTATCGAGATAGCTGTAAGCACTAGAGTCAAGCATACCTTCATCAAGCAGCCAAAGTTGAGCACCGTGGGTGATGTAATTTAGTGTGTTGTAATTTAAATTGGTTTTCAATGGTTTTATCAATGTTGTGTGAGTAAGAGGCGTCAACGTTCATACACGTGTTTCTTCGGCGGTTGTCTTAAATCCGGCCTGATGTATTCACATCCCTTGTCCAAGACATGACTTAAAAACAAAGTTGCACTCGTCGTATGAGAACCGAATGCTCTAGCTTGAGGGGAAGTGTCGAAATTTATTTATTAATATTAGTCACTAGTAAGTAGGTACCATAAATAAGGAAATTTCAATTTTTAGTCTCTCATATTCTATAAATAGATTTATAAATGTACTCTTTTATCAAGTCATTGAGTACTATGGTAGTCCTTGACTATTTTTCTTTCTTCCTCTCTCTTAAAGGACCTAGAATGTTTACAGTCATCTCTACGAAGCCGGCAACGAGCCCATTATTCTGCCTTCACCTTTATTTGTTTCTTCGATAGAATCTGACTATCGTAGGCTAGGAATTAGAGTTGTGAATGTTTACAGAGGATTGATTGATGCCGTCAACATTTACGCGCAAGGGGCATCTTCTGTTAGTTGTGAAGAGAATACGCTATTCATGATCCTCTCGTGTTAGCTTGTTACTTCTTTTGTCGTTCATTGGTTGTTTGCGCTCTAAAACCATGTATGTTCTTCGATATCAAGAACAATTCTTTAAGTTTCGATATTTTCTTTTGTTTCCCTTTATTGAATTCTCATGGATTCCATGCCGTCGCGCCGGCACATGCGACGCATCTACATCTACTGCATGTAGGAGGATTTTCCTGAATATCTTAATCTAGAAACTCCGAAGTTCTTTTGCACTCGTGAATGGTGCTTAAAATGATTGCGTTCTCACCTCTAGGCTCGAGTTCCAGTTTCTTGGTTTTCATTCTGCCTTTTTCAATCCTCTCTCTGCTTTCTTTGATAATTCCAATACCATGTTCACATGCTGGAGCCTTCTCTCTTTCCTTTCCCTTCTTTTCCTGCAATTCTTTTTCGGTTTAGTCGCTCGAGTTTACCTTGGTCCAACTGCAGGCCTTTCTACTAAATGGATAGCCGCAAAATCTATTTGGTCTTTTCCACTAGGTTTGCCTTCTGGCTTTTCGCCCATTCTTCTGAGAAGAATTTATGGCTCAAACATGTCATTCATATGTGGCACCTACTTCACTGCCTACCCGAAAGTTTGCTATTTCGGCATTTTTAATGCTCGCATCGGCAATCATGTGCATTTTCAAGGACCAGCAGTGGTGTGGTCTGCCAATCGAAACAAACCGGTTGATGCCAACGCTACCTTGGAGCTCACATTAGAGGGAGACCTAGTATTGACGGACATTGATGGGTCTGTGGCTTGGTCTACCAACACTACTGGTATGTCTGTTGCGGGCATGAACTTGACAGACGCCGGCAATCTAGTGCTGTTTGATAAGAACAACGCCACGGGGTGGCAATCCTTCGATCACCCTACAGACTCACTTCTCCTTAGGCAGAAATTGAAGGTGGGGCAGAAATTGACCCCGAGTACTTCTGCATTGAATTCGAACGAACACGGCTTACTTTCACTTTCGCTGACTACTATTGGTTTATTTGCCCAGATAAGAAACTGATCCTCCGCAGGTGTATTTCCCCTTTTGGATAAATTTTCCGAACACAAGCGATGACTCCAATTATATTGAATTTATAGAAGGAGGTTTGGCATTGGTCATGAATTCCGCAAGAAATAGGGCTGTGTTTCCTATATTTGATTCATCTGTGCGGT
Source organism: Syzygium malaccense (assembly GCA_031216405.1). Taxonomy (NCBI): domain Eukaryota; kingdom Viridiplantae; phylum Streptophyta; class Magnoliopsida; order Myrtales; family Myrtaceae; genus Syzygium; species Syzygium malaccense. The sequence goes on from CM062263.1 coordinate 11,259,420, forward strand.
ACGTGAAGTTTGAATCTGACGGACATCTGAGATCGTATCAATTGGATGGAAAGAGGGGTGAACCAGGTGATCTTCTTACACCATTTCTTGGGGATTGTGCTTATCCAACGGTTTGCAGTAAATATGGAATTTGTAATTCCAATGGGCAGTGTAGTTGTCCAACGTCAAGCGAGGGGACGAGCTACTTCAAGCCGGCGGATGTTACAGATCATAAACAGGGGTACGTGCAAACCGTTCCTTTGTCTTGCGAAGCTTCGCAGTTTCAAACCATTCTGGAGTTTAATGACATTGCTTACTTAACCTATAGCACAGGCACGCAAATTACCCCAGGTCTAGCAAATATAGATAAGGAGAGTTGCAAAGAGGCCTGTGCCAACAACTGCTCATGCAAGGCAGCTTTTTTCCGAACTGGTTATGGTTTTTGCTACTTAGTATCACAAGTATTTTCTCTTACATATTTGCACGGTGCTAGAGATTCCATTGCTTTCATTAAAGTACAAAATGTTTCTAATGATGTTCCTTCTCATATCAAAAAGTCAAAACACTCTCGAGGTAATAATACTCTGTGCTAGCGTTGGGTCAGTCTTTGCCTTAATTATTCTTTATGTGTTCATACGTTTTCTAGTTCTTAGGAGGCATAATGTGGATGAAGTTGAAGAAGACTACCTTGAACATCTGCCTGGACTCCCTACAAGGTTCACTTACAATGATTTAATAGCCTGTCACTCAGGATTTCAACAAGAAGCTCGGCGAAGGAGGCTTTGGTTCTGTTTTTGAAGGCATTCTGATTGATGGCACAAAAGTTGCAGTGAAACGCCTTGATAGGTTATGCCAAATTAAGAAATCTTTTCTAGCCGAGGTTGAGACTATTGGCAACATTCATCATGTCAACTTGGTAAGACTTGTTGGACTTTGCGCCAAGAAGTTTCACCGGCTACTAGTCTATGAGCATATGTCCAACGGTTCTTTGGATGAGTGGATCTTTCACAAATCGAAAGGGTCGTTTGTGCTTGACTGGAAAAAGAGGAGGAAGATCAATTATGACGTAGCTAAGGGCCTAAATTATCTCCTTGAAGAACGTAAATGGAAGATAGCTCACATGGACATCAAACCCCAAAATATTCTCTTGGATGAAAATTTTAATGTTAAGGTTGCAGATTTTGGCTTGTCTAAGTTGCTTGATTGGGACCAAAGACGAGTTGTGATTACAATGAGAGGAACTCCTGGGTATTTAGCCCTAGAATGATTGAGCGCAACAATTACTGAGAAAGTGGATGTCTATAGCTTTGGGGTAGTAGTTTTGGAGATAATTTGTGGAAGAAAAGTATTCGACAGCTCTTAGGATGAGGAAGACATGTATCTACTTGGGTTTTTGAAGAGAAAGGTAAAAGAAGGGCGACTATTTGACATGGTTGACAACACTAATGAGGATATGCAATTGAATCGACCCCACTTGGTCAATATGATGAGGATTGCTGCGTGGTGCTTACGAGGTGATTTTTAGAAGAGGCCTTCTATGTCGATGGTCATGAAGGTGCTGGATGGAGTTATGGAAATTCCAGATGCCCTAGATTATGACTTCTCATATCGCAACTTGATGAATATTAATGTAATTGTTGGTCAGGAGAACGATGATTTTGGTGCTATAGTTTCTGTGTTACCCTCAATTCTATCCGGTCCACGGTGATCTTGTACATAATGCTACTTCTTCTGTAGTGTCGTTTCAAGTGTTCAACCACTCAATGTTGTTGTCATGCTGCCGAATTGCACTATAATATTCTTCATCTGGTCGAACCATTTCCTACTATAACACGATACATGTTTGGATAGTGAATTCGAACGAATGTAATGAACATTCTAGTTGCTGATTTTAATTTCCATAGATAGTCAAATGAGTTTTGCAAATCACCACCCGACCGGCCATCAATTGCCATTGCTTTCGAGTCTCGAGTCTCCAACGTGGAGGGAGCATTCGCCCCTTCCTCGCATCATTCCGGTATCTACTATTTGAATATCTTTTTAACATTTGAGATTGGGTCGTCAAGGGCGTCAGATGGAGAAGTTGAAAGTCCAAGATGCAAGAGTTGCTCAGGAGGATGACGGCTTCGGTAACACCATTCCATTGTTAGGTCCACGATGATCCATGACACTGCTACTACCTTCTTTTGTTCATTATGTTCCAAAAAATGATAGAAATAGTCCCTAAATTTTGATTTAACGTGTAATGTCATCTATGAACTTTTAATTTGTTTAATATAGTCTCTGAATTTGGGTCCGATGTTTAATGTAGTCCCTAAACTTTTAAACGTTTTCATATATTCTATGTAATTGTTTACCAATAGTTCAAAGATTACATTTAATACACTAAAAGTCTAGAGACAATATTGCACATTGAATCAAAGTTCTGGGATCACATTACATAAATTAAAAATTTAAAGATGATATTGCACATTAGATTAAAGTTTGAGGCCATTTGTGTTATTATCCCTTCTGTTTTTCGAGTTCAACCGTGCAGTGGATTGCCTAATTGCATTGTGTTGAATGAAGAGATGCCGTTTGTGTCAACCATATATAGGTTTCCCAAAAGGACCACAATACTGAGTATTAATCATTAACACGTGACTTCAGCACGAAATTAATATTTTGGCTTAAAAGTTTAGTTATACCAGAATAATCTTTTGAAAAAGTCTTAAAAAAGGAGACTTGTAATTCAAAAATTCCAACTTATATCCATTTTTACGGACTATTTACTCCTTGTACATTGTAAGAAGAGATCATTACGATGTATTTTTTGTTTCTATTAAATGATTGAATATGTATTAGCCGTACTGGCCCTTTTTCACTTTGAAAAATATATCCTAATAGTTGGGATATTATTAATTTAGTACAAATTAAAGTAACATCATGTACATAGAGCAAATTGACAAAACACATATTAGATGTAACAAGAGCGGACGAGGTGCATGGGCAGAACATTCCATCAAACACAAAAATTTGTTAATGGCGTCTTTGTCGAATCTCCTTGGCCATCACATTGACAAAGTCATCATGACTCATGCATTGAAAAAGTTACCATAAAAACGTCCAACGACTGTGCCACATAGGACGGTTGGTGTCCATGCCGGTGATTTCTAGCTAAAATTTGCCAGATTAACTATATTGAAAAATCGTCAAATTGTTTGGAACTAAATTACCCAAATTGGATAGTTTACTCGGTTGCACTTTCGTGATAAATTTTAGAACTTTCTATGCACATATAACTTTTTTACTTGCATTGGAAAATGGAGGCTAGAGTTTCGATTGCAACCTAATTTAGCCCCCAAATAAGCAAACTGGGGCAAGAAGGGAAACCAAACGACATTGTTCGAAACGTTCTTTAATGACATCATCTCTCCGTTGAGTCACCGCAACGTAAGATTTTTAAGTACAAAAAACGGGATGTAGTATTAATAGTTGATTTGTAAATGTTATGAAAATAAAATAATCGTTTGACAAGTTGTGGCACTAAAATAAGCAACATACGACTTCTTCCAAGTAAATAGAAGGAGTTAAAACCCATAAGGACCCTCCAAAAATTGGGAGACATTTGGCTATGGGAAAGACTATAATGATCTAAAACTTCAATGGCAGGTTTACAGTGGGGCAAACGCATGCCTGCTTCTAGGCGTGAGGTAAATTCATCAGCCATTCTCATCTGACCTCGTTATGGGCCTCATTGACGAGGTTGGTTTTTTTTGTCGAAATATGGACGAGGTCGACTCCATCACAAAATTCGTGTGCAACCCTGTTATAAATTTACTGATAATATATTAATTTTGTTATTCTAATCAACATAATCTTTATTGAGAATATATAACTTTTTACAAATTTCAAGAAGAAGAAGAAACAAAAAAAATTAAAATATGTGGAATGCAGTGGTATCCACATAATAGATGAAGTACTGTTTTTTGATAATCGGTAATTTAAGTAACAAGAAAATAAAAAAAAAAACTCCCAAGTCCCTCATGGAGCATCAAAATACTTTGATAGGACTAGCCTGATGGCCATGCATTGCAGGGGAATATTGATTTCTATTAATTACAATTCTTTTTTTTTGGTAACGAAAAATTTATGATATTGGTTCTTTTGGCTTTGTTTTGTCCGAAAACTTTTTTTATTTAGGTTATCTGAAAACCTAATTCTATAAAATAAAAAATTAGAAAAATTAGACTCAATACGAAGACATATTTGAGGAGACCGCATTACTTATTTTTATATTTTCACCTACTTTTTTTGTCCCAAAAGTACTTTGACATTGAGTTCAATGAAAAGATTTAGTTCAAACCTTGGCAAATATTATGACATAGAACTTCTGTGTAACTAACATTTGTTTACATTTAGCTAGAAACTCTCCTCTGACCCAAATTTCAAGGATATATGCCCATTGCTTTTCGATTATAGTCCAGGCTATGTGGTGACTTGTACACGTGTGCAAAACATTGGGTACTGTGTTTAGTGCTAATGGTGTCATAAACCAAATTGTATATTAGTAGATCGAGTTCAAAGATTAAGATTTCAACTTTTATGGATCAAGGGATGAAAATGTAACATAATTTTCGTCTTCTCTTTGTTGCTCCCAGTAGCTAATTATGCTGATTGTGCTCTAACATCCTAATCCTAACAACTAAAAGTACGAGAATTTGCTCGGTAGCAGGAGCAAACAAGCGATATTGCAGTTGGGCGTTATATCAAAACGACAATTTGTAAAATCCAATGAAAATGGATGCCCCTAGGTTTTATCTGAAACTTTGGCCGAGACTATTTGGAGAACCATGCGCCCTTTGTTGCATATTTCAATTTGTTAATTCCACGGGAAACATCACCCAATTGATGATGGAGCTCGGACAAACCAATGTTTGTGTCTTCACAGCACATCAGGCGCTCTTGATTCGAATTAATTATAGTCTTCAGTATTGCTTTCCCTTTCGGATGCCTTGGGCATTCAAGGCTGAGCGCACAATGTGAAGAAAATGAGTATTTATTTTGGACTTCCCGATGGTGCTTACATGACGGCAGTTTGACCTTTTGATAATATCACAGCATGTTCACATTCCGTCTTCTGTTCTTTAAATCCCTCTCCTGCTTCTTGTTCACACCCTCCAGCCTTTTCGTCCTAACGTATTTTTATGGTTTAATCGGCGCCCGAGCTGTTGTCTATCCAACCGCAGGCCTTAACACAACATGGATTGCCTCCGCATCTGCTGCCAATTACATCCGGTTACCTCTGGCCAAAGTTAGCGCGATCCCCCTTCTTCTGCGGAACCATAATGGCTTGCAATTCACCTGTGGCTTATATAGCCAAGGAGATTTGGAAGTTTACTATTTTGCCGTTTTCATTTCTCCAACCATTTCCATCAACTTCAGTCCAACGGTTGTGTGGTCTGCTAATTGGAACCGTCCAGTTGGAACCCGGGCCACCCTGGAGCTCACCGAAGAAGGAGATTTGGTATTGAAAGATACCGACAAGTCCGTCGTGTGGTCAACCAAAACTTCTGGTAAGTCTGTTTCTGGCATCAACTTGACAGACACCGGAAACCTTGTGTTGTTCGATGTGAACAACGCAACGGTGTGGCAGTCCTTCGATCACCCTACAGATGAACCTCCTCCTAAAAAGAGTAAAAATGCAAACGCTCGTCTGAGACTGATCGTCACTTATAGCCTAGAATCACTCTTAGCCTTCATCTTTCTTGTAGCCGTCCTAAAATGCCTAGTTAGAAACAAAGGTGTCGATGAGGTCCAAAAGGAAAAAGGTGTTGACGAGGTCGTAGAGAACTCTCTTGATCAACTCCTTGCAGCACCTAAGAGATTCACCTATGATGATTTAAAAGCCATCACCAAGGATTTTAATAAGAGGCTTGGCGAGGGTGGATTTAGCTCCATTTATCAAGGAACTCTAGCTAACGGCACAAAAGTTGCCGTAAAGAAGCTCACTAGTTTATGCCAAACTAAGAAATCTTTTCTTGCTGAGGTTGAGAGCATTGGAAATATTCATCATGTGAACTTGGTACGACTTATTGGATTTTGTGCTGAGAACTTTCACAGTCTGCTTGTCTATGAATACATGTCCAAAGGATCCCTAGATAAATGGATCTTTCATAAATTTGATGACTCATTGGTGCTTGATTGGCAACAGAGGAGGAAGATCATTTGCGACATAGCAAACGGCCTACATTATCTCCATGAAGAATGTAGATGGAAAATAGTTCACATGGATATCAAGCCTCAAAATATACTCTTGGACGTAAAATTTAATGCTAAGGTTGCAAATTTTGGCTTGTCAAAGCTAATTGATAGGGACCAAAGCCAATTTGTGACTACAGTGAGGGGAACTCCGGGCTATTTGGCTCCGGAATGGCTACATGCAGTAGTTACTGAAAAGGTGGACGTATATAGCTTTGGTGTAGTAATTCTAGAAATAGTCTGTGGAAGGAAAGTTTTCGATGAATCTCAGAATCAGGAAGACATGTACCTACTAGGATTTTTAAGATGAAGAGCGAAGAAGAACAACTATTGGATATGATCGATAAGCATAGTGAGGATATGCAACTGAATGGATCTCACGTGGTCAACATGATGAGGCTCGCCGCGTGGTGCTTGCAAGTTGATTTTAGAAAGAGGCCTGCAATGTCGATTGTCATCAAAGTCCTAGAAGGAGTGATGGCAGTCCCGGATGACCTAGATTATAACTTCTCATATGCCACCCTGATGAATGCAGGTGTAAAAATTGGACAAGAGGATGTTAAATTTGGCGCTTCCAATTCTGTGATACCCTCTGTTTTATCTGGTCCACGGTGATCCATCTTGACCATGTTACATATTTCTTTCACTACTGGAAAACTGGCGCAGAAGGAATTGAGTTTTTACATAATATGATTTGGTCTATTTGCCTAAGCGCACTCTGATGGTGATGAACTGCATCCTATGATAATTGTTTCCTACTATAAAATCTTTTCATATCCCCCAATTCATTGCTCTAAAGATTGAGAATGGATATGTTAATGTTGTCGAACTTTGTACCAGTTGAATTGCATGTCCAAACGATGACAACCAGATGTATATAATTTGATGACAATCAAATGTATATAGCTCAAACAATGCGCTACCGACTACTAAGCAGATATGGTTTTCTATTATTTCGATATGTATTGTAAACACCATGATACTGCTATTTGAAACTTTAGAAAGGAATAGATCTTTGGAAGGTTACCATTCCGGTGGATAAAAAGTACATGGACGGTATGATCCTACCCATCCGGTTCGATATTTGGGATCTTGCAGCGACACTCACAAGTGCTCAGTACATTTCTCCGTGACTTGAGAATCAAAAGTCGTATGCGAATATCCTTTTTGCCCTTATTTACAACAAACAAAAAGGAACTTTCCTTACCAAAAAAAAACAAAAAGGAACTTGATTGGTAAGTAACATCTCATTAGATGGTCGCACATTGGCAGTGAGATGAGACAGTCTTGCATGCACACAGTGTATGTGAGTCACTAAACTTTTAGATTACGTAGGTTCCACTTGGGACCCACACCTTTCAAATGGCCAAATTGAAGTGACCTCAAGTGTTTCTGATCCACACAAGAGTTGTCGCCTTCATGCTTTAACCTTTTACCGACTCTACTGTTGCATCTTTGCTAATCTAGTGGCTTGTCACATATCGTAATTTTCCTGAAATGCAGATGGTAAGAAATAATCGGCTGCTGTTATTAAAATTTGCGCAGCTTCTGCCTTTTTATTGCGCTTAATCACAGTATTCCCATTAAGACAGGAAGGACTAAAGAGTAGATATTACGGTTCACGCCATGTGATTCATGATCTTTCCATGTTCAATCCAACTCCAAAAAAGCTGCGTATTGAACTTGGCTTTCTCCATCTGGACAGATCCCTCAGTACAGATCAGAATCACACGTCAAGAAATAACATGGATTGAGGTATGGATTCATAACTATGAGCTACGGCTACATAAATTGCTGAATCTAGATGAAATGGCCATTCTTTTGTGGTTGATCTGGAAGGCCAAAAATGACTCTGTGTTTAGGAAAAAAACCCCCAAATCCGAGCACCCTAATTGAGTTGGCAAGAATGATAATGCAAAATTATAGGAAGTGAAATCATCAAAGCTCTATTCTGCATGCTGAAAGGAGCCTTTTACCTCTGTGTTGGAAACCACCGATGAGAAACTCCTTCAAAATCAACATAGATGGATCCTTCCTTGGAGATGCAGCAAAAGGCACAGTTTCTGGAATCCTCAAAGATGAAGCTGGTACCTTGTTGGAAGGCTTCGCCAGGACAGTACTCGCGACCTTGCCGTTGCACATAGAACTGCAAGCTTTGTTGCATGCTTTAGACTACTTTGTCGACAGAAGAAAAGATGGAATTGTGATAGAAACTGATTGTCTTGAAATAGTAAAGAAGCTGCAGGACCAAAGAGAAGTCGGCAGGGAAGAGGCAGCTTTCATCAGAGAAGCGCATATCCGAATGGCCCAATACACAAACTATATTGTGGCCCATTGCAATAGATCCGCGAATCAAGCTGCCGATTGGGTCACCAAAGCACAACGTACAAATTCTCTTTTTTCATCTTGGCTAACTCGTCCCCCCCAACTTTTATGGGAGTTGTTATGTTATGATGCCCCTTCGTCGGGTTGTAGTTTCAAGAACACTTAATTTTCAATCAAAGTGTTTCTATTTAGACCAAAAAAAAAAAAAGAACTTGGCTTTCTGAACTGGCAAAGTTAGCGGCACCCGCTCAAGCAAGAAGAAGCTTCTCTAAAGCTGAAACTAATGCATATAGACGACCAACTGGTATGTGGGTCTACAAAGTGAAGTACAAAAATTATTTATCTACATGTCACTGACAAAGTATGATAATCTCATAAAGAAAATGATGTTAAAAAGAAAATTCTCACAGCAATATATTAATAGTATTCTGCAGCAACAGTCAGTCAAACTATCATTGATATTCAGATTCGGTGGTACTACTTGTGCTCGCGCGATTTTGTCCAATCAAAAACGAGAAAAAAAAGGAGCTATTGTGAATTTGAATTGTCAGCAGAGGGGGGTGCTATAAAGTTCACAACGCAGACCCAACAACAACAACCAACGCCGGGATGCGCGCGCCCAGCCTGTACTTTTTTTAAAAAATTATTAAGATAAGTGCATCTAAAGTCATAAAATTTATCACGAAAGTATAATTGAGTTCTAAAACTTTCAATTTCTTATGTTTGTTGGTCCCAATAGCTCCTCAAAATAATGCCTATTCGCTTGGTGGCAAGAGCAAACAAAGGCCATTGCATATGGTTATTCCGTCAAAAGAACAATTTTGCTACACATAGTGAAGATGCCCCTACATTTTATCTAAAACTTTGAACAAGATCCTTTTGAGAAGGGACAATGAAATAAATGGTCCTTAAAATTTGGTAAAATGTGCAATGTGATCCTGAAACTTTAAATTTGTTCAATATGATTCTTGAACTTTAACTTAATATGCAATGTCATCCTTGAACTTTTAATTGGTTCAATGTGGTCCATTAAATTTTGGTATATATTCAATTTAGCCTATAAACTGTATGAAAATATTCAATGATATCCCTAAGGCACAAGAATTCACTTGGTAGTAAGAGCAAACAATGGCCATTGCAGATGGTTAATCCGTCAAGAGAACAATTTTGCAACACATAGTGAAGACGCCCCTATCTTTTATCTGAAAGTTTGACCGAGATCCTTTTAAGAACTACGCCTTTCTTCGTCCACTTCAAACTGACGATGGAGTTCTTGGGACAAAACAATGTTGAGTGTCTTCCCATCTGGCGCTCTTGTTTCGCATTAAAAATAGTCCCCAATGTCGAGTCGGCTTTCAAGGTAGCTTGGAATTAGGTTCATTGGAATCGTACTGAGTACGGATGCCTTTGGCATTCATGGCTGACCGCATACTGTGAAGAAAATAAGTTTTCTTGGACTTCCAATGGTGCTTGACTGCTTATATATATAATGACGGCCCTTCCAACTTTTACATGCAATTCTACTTCTTGTTTCCGTCTTCTGCTCCACACTCCTCTCCTGCTTCTTGATTTTAGCAGATACCACACTATGTTGACACCGTCCTGCCTTTTTGTCCTGACATATTTTTTGGTTTGGTCAGCGCCCGAGCTGACGTCTATCCTGTGATATCCTGAAAATTAGTCTATTTTGGGTTTATAAAATACTGAGTTTTATGAATGTACTTATAGTTAGTTCTCACCCGGAACTGATCATTCTTGGGATACTAACCATTAGGGAAAGACTAATTAGGGATCATTTCTTAAGGTATCGCCCATGAGAGGACTATCCAGATTCGGCAGGAAAGGGAAGCTGAGTCTACGGTACGTGGGACCTTTTGAGATTCTAGAAAAGATTGGAGATTTAGCATATCGTCTTGCACTTCCGCCGAATTTATCGCAAGTGTATAATGTGTTCCACGTATCGATGTTGAGGAAATATGAATCGGACCCGACACATGTACTGAATTATGAATAGATAGAAGTAGATGACAAAGTGTCATATGTCAAGCGACCAGTGAGAATCGAAGATCGCAAGGAGCGAGTTTTGAGGAACAAGACAATCCCGATGATCAAAGTCATTTGGGAACACCACGAGACTGAAGGCGCAACTTGGGAAAGCGAAGAGATGATGCAGCGTCAATGCCCCCAGTTGTTTGAACAGTAGTAAGATCTGTAAAATTTGGGGTAGTGGTGAGATTTGTAAATTTCGAGAACGAAATTTTTTTTAAGGGGGGAAGAATTGTGACATCCTGAAAATTAGTCTATTTGGGGTTTATAAAATACTGAGTTTTATTAATGTACTTGTAGTTAGTTCTCACTCGGAACTGATCATTCTTGGGATACTAACCATTAGGGAAAAGCTAATTAGGGATTTAAATTCGTACGACTAAAGAAAATTCGATCGTGGATTGACTTTCGACCATTAAATTGCCGAGGTGATATTTTGAGCCACTATTGGCCGATCCAAGGATAGTTAGGGGTCCGTTCACCATTGTCATAGTAGTGGATCGCGGGTGATTCCGTTGGACCACGAAATGAATTGACAAACGATCCTGAACCTATATCGAATGATCGTGCCCCTCGGATCTAGTAATTGATCCTCGCGATTTTATTGACAACCGAAGTCGTTACTGTCTGAATAAATTGCACGTGACTCGATTTAGTATCAGTCACGAGTCGAATATGCGAATTTCCCTAACAAGCCACCCGTTAGTCTGAGAAACACTCGAGTTGCTTTTAATAAAATTTAATTATTTAATTTAGCCCAAATCGGACATCGAAAAAATTTGAAAGTCACAACGGAACGTTAGGACTACGTTACGGTTGTAACGTGCAACTTCGGATGTGCCCGAATCCTTCAGAAAAATTCGATTTCGGCAAGAAACGGAGAAAGTGACTATTTTGCCCTTGGGTATTAATAAAGGGTTAGTTTTGTGGACAAAGGGTATTTTGGTCATTTTAACCTCAATTTTGGAAAGGACAATTTGGCCGTTGGATATTTTTAAGCAAGATTCAATCCTAATAGTTGATTTCAAGATTAGATCGAATTTCGACCGTCGGATGAAAAAGATTAGAGAAGGGTATTTTGATAATTTACCAAATAGGTGGTCAAAATTGGACATTTAATCTTTGACCCATTCTCTCTCTCCTCTCTCCCCTCCCATTCGGCCACCACCACCCCCACTGTGAGCACCCCCGTCCTCCGATCACTCTCTCTCCCTCACGCCGGCCGCCCCTCCCGTCGCCGCCGTCCGTATGCCCGCCGGTCACCGCCGCCGTACACCACCACCATCACCCCCACGCCATCTCTCTCTCTCTCTCTCTCTCTGGCCGTGGGCTCAGCCGACCCACCGTGAGCTGCCGCCACCCACCCAAGCTTATCGCCACTCGCTGGAAGCTGTACGCCGTCGCCGCCGCGCGCCGTTGTTCCCGATTGAGTGCCGCCGCTTTCCGTTCTAGCCGCGTGAGTCTAGAACTTTGTAAGTCGCGCTCTAAACCCAATTTAGGACTTCGGGTATCGACGGGTGATTTTTGGGTGAATTCAGGTTTAAATTATGTGCGAATCTTCATGATTTAGGAGTGGAATTATGTGGCGGGCCTTAGGATTGAATTCGGAAATTTTTGGTGGAATATTTGAGGACAACAGTGGGCTGTGAGTGGCTGTGCAGTGGGCTGTGATGGGCCAATCGGGACACAAATTGGATTTTTAGAACCGGTGATTTATGATGAGAAAGTGTCATGAAGGGCCGGAACTAATTTGACGCCGTTTAGTTGGAGAAAAATGACAAATTGTGTGTTTAATGTGTGTTGAAATTGCGACTGAGTTGTGGTGATGAAATTGAGTACGTGGTTGTATAATTACATGTTTGAAATATGCCTGTTGTGTGCACGCTTGGGCCAGCTTGATTTAATTATTACAATTGGCCATGTTAAACGTTGAGTGAGCACTGTTTTACGTGAGAACTGATGCGTGCACGGGCCACGTGTAATTGACCAGTTGGGCGTGGTAAAAGCTTATTGAGCATGCGCATGAGTAAGAAAGAAATGTGGTATGGCACGTGATCGTGAAATTTGTGCCGTCCTGAGGCGTGTACTTCAACGCGGGACGATACCCGGTACTACCGGAAGACTGTCAGCCTGATGCGTGTACTTCAACGCGGGTTGCGCAGTAGGTGGTAGGTGTTGAGCTTGAGGCGTGTACTTCAACGCGGGCAAAAAACATGGCCTGAGGCGTGTACGTTAATGCGAGCCCTGAAATATTGTGAAAAGTGGTCGCAGTGTACCTGAGGCGTGTACTTCAACGCAGGTCACTGGCAAGGAATGTGGAAAAGAGATGATGAGAATGAAATGAATGCATGAAATGAGAATTATATCTGCATGTGATTGCATGTATGTGATTGTGTTTGCGTAATTATCTGGAGGTACGTGATAGCCTAGGTAGGGTTTAGGGGTGTACTCACTGAGATGTAGTCTCATGGTTGTTTCAACCAATATTTTTCAGAACCCCGGCCTGAGCCATGAACCCACCGCTACCGCCACCAGAGCGTTTTGGAGTACCAGTGCACACCGAGAATGAGATTACAGAATTCCCTATGCCCGATAACGTGACCTAGATTAAGCATACCACGACCGTTTTTGTAGAAGTAGGACTACCTCTTTGGGAACCCCATGTTTATACTGCCTGATTTTTCCGGGATGCAGACGAAGATGAGTTCGGGCCCGTTAGGGGTTTTGATGTCCCGTTTGACTTAGTAGGGGATTGGGACCCGTCTGCCATACCAACCGATAGACGGAGAGCTGACCAGTACGGAGATTAATTTAGCTCAGTCTGGATTGCATTCAGCAGTCACTGCTCAGGGATCTTCAGAGGCTGAGCATGAACCCGAGCCCGAAGTATCACAAGCTGAAGATGATCCGATGGATATAGACTTAGAACCAATCCCCGAGGAAGAACCGGAGGAAGTGGAGCCCGAGCTAGAACTCGAGAACGAACTTGACCAGCCTGAGGAGCCCGAGGAGGAACCGGAGTATATATTCCCGTATGAGCAGTATATGGATCCCAACTACGTGCCGAAATTCAATTTCTTTGATGGATTATGAGAGGAGAATCAGAATGATGTTCCAGCTGAGTCGAGTGACATTAATCACCCGATAGAGATTGAGGCAGAACCGGAGTCTTCGGAGGGACAGACCGATCAGGAGGGTTCGGATTCAGAAGACGAGGAGTCAAACTTGGAATGGACGCCTAGTAAGGGGGCGTAGGGGCTAGTGTAAGGGTTTGGATTAGTAGGTTTTTGGAAAGTACCATTTTTTAGGTTTGAATGCCAGGTCACCGGTCTTTTTTGTCTTGAAGGTTTTACTATGGTGTACACATGTATTTATGGTTTGTAAAATTGTGAATATTATAGTATAAGTGTGAATGAGAAAAGAATATGTTTATTCTCCCTGTTTTTCCCCAGTTTCAAATTGTCCGGGTGTATTGAGGTTTTCTCTGACGATTTTAAATCTCTTATGGTTATTTGAGATCAGCGATACCCTGGGATATCGCATTTATTGACTTGTGGAGGGTGTCGTGCGCTCGATGGGGTTTGGGGCGTGACATATCCAACCGCAGGCCGTAACACAACATGGATTGCCAAAGAATCTGCTGTCAATTATATCCGGTTCCCTTCGGCCGATGCTAGCATGATTCCCATTCTTCTACGGAGCCATAATGGCTTGACATTCGCCTGTGGCTTCTATAGCCAAGTCTATTCGGAAGTTCACTATTTCGCTGTTTTGATTGTTCCAACCAACTCGCCTTCTATTATGGACGACACGGTGGCTCCAGCGGTGGTGTGGTCTGCTAATCGGAACAGTCCTGTTGGAACCCATGCCACCCTGGAGCTCACAGAAGGAGATTTGGTATTGAAAGATGCCGATGGGTCTGTCGCGTGGTCAACCCAAACTTATGGTGAGTCTGTCGCAGACATCAACTTGACACACTGGTAACTTTGTGTTGTTTTGTGAGAATAACGCTGCAGTATGGCAGTCCTTTGACCACCGTACGGACACGCTACTCCCGGGACAGAAATTGAGGGTGGGGCAGAAATTGATCCCTAATGATTCTGCGACAAACAAGAGCGAACAAGGTTTATATTCGCTTTCTCGAACTTCTGAAGGTTTATTTGCTCAGATAGAGACTGACCATCCCCAGGTTTATTTCTCTTGAGACATAAATTTTCCGAACACGAGCAATGACTCTAATTATTTTGAATTCACCCAAGGAGATCTTGTGTGGTTTGTGAACTTCGCGAGAAGCGGCTCTTTGTATTCTGGTTCTAATTTGTCTATGGCTGTGCAGTACTTGAGGTTCGAATCTGATGGACATCTGAGGGTGTATCAGCTAGACCAAAATGAGTGGCACATGGTAAATGATATTCTATCAAACTTCATTAAGGATTGCGGCTATCCAATGGTTTGTGGGAGTTATGGAATTTGTAATTTATTAAGGAACTGTAGCTGTCCGGATCGCTACTTCAAGCCAACAAATGATACAGATTCTAGACTCGGGTGCTCCGAAATGGTTCCTTTGTCTTGTGCATCTTCGCAATTTCAAGGCTTTTTGGAAGTCAGTGAGATTACTTCTTTCGCGCACAGCAGAGATCTCCCAAGCGCCTTGGATAATGGAAGTACAGATATGGCGAGTCGCAAAATGGATTGCAAAAGGGCATGTGCGAACGACTGTTCATGCCGAGCGGCTTATTTTCAATATACAGATGGTGACACCTACTCTTATTTATATTCGTGCTACTCAGTATCTCAGGTATTTTCGCTTACATACCCATTAAATTCGGCTGTACACTCTTTTGCTTTCCTTAAAGTGCAGAATTCCTCGAGTGAAATTCCCGTTCCTAGTGGATCTCCCGTTCCTCCTAATACAAATGAACATCCCGTTCCTCTTAATACAAATGAAACTCATGTTCCTCCTCAACACAATAAAAGGCCATATGTTGTTTCGATTGTAATCATCAGTTCTAGCCTCGGATCACTCTTAGCCTTCATCTTTCTTGTTGTCATCAGAAAATGCCTATTTAGAAAGAAAGGTGTCCACGAGGTTGAAGAGGACAAAGGTATCAACATGGTTGAAGAGGACTTTCTTGACCAAATACCTGGAGCACCTAAGAGATTCACCTATGATGATTTAAAAGCCATTACCGAGAATTTCAATACGAGGCTCGGTGAGGGTGGATTTAGCTCTGTTTATCAAGGCACTCTACCTAACGGCACAAAAGTCGCCGTGAAGCACCTCAACGGTTTATGCCAAACTAAGAAATCTTTTCTTGCTGAGGTTGAGAGCATTGGCAATATCCATCATGTGAACTTTGGTATGACTTGTGGATTTTGTGCCGAGAACTTTCACAGGTTGCTTGTCTATGAGTTCTTGTCCAAAGGGTCTCTTGATAAATGGATCTTTCATAAATTAGATGAGTCATTCGTGCTTGACTGGCAACGTAGGAAGAAGATCATTTGTGACATAGCAAAAGGCCTAAATTGTCTTCACAAAGAATGTAGATGGAAGATAGTCCACGTGAATATTAAGCCCGAAAATACGCTCTTGGATGAAAAATTTAATGCTAAGGTTGCAGATTTTGGCTTGTCTAAGTTAATTGATAGAGACCAAAGTCAAATTGTGACCACCATGAGGGGAACTCTGGGCTATTTAGCCCCAAAATGGCTACACATAGTAATTACTGAGAAAGTGAACGTCTATAGTTTCGGTGTGGTAAGTTTAGAGATAGTATGTGGAAAGAAAGTTTTCAACGAATCTCAAAATCGAAAAGACATGTACTTGTTAGGAGTCTTTAAGAGAAAGAGTGAAGCGGGACAATTGTTGGATATGATTGATAGGAATAGTGACGATATGCAATTGAACGGACCTCACGTGGTTAGTATGAAGAGGCTTGCCACGTGATGCTTACAATTTGATTTCATGAAGAGGCCTCCCATGTCGACGGTCCTCAAAGTTCTAGAAGGAGTGACGGAAGTCCCAGATGACCTAGACTATGAATTCTCATACTCCACCATGACGAATGTAAGTGTAAGAATTGGACAAGAGGATGTTGTATTCGGCTCTACCATTTCTGTGGTGCCCTCTGTTTTATTTGGTCCACAATGATCTATATCGACCAAGTTGTTATGGCAAAATATGCAACCTAGAGGAGGGGTGAAAGGTTGATCAACAAAACTTGACGACTTTTTGCGGAATAAATAGTATCATGTATACACATGGAAGATCAGTTTGATATATGCAAGAATAATATGATGATATCAAGCGTTTTGCTTTTATCAAACAGTAATAGAAATAAATGGATTGAGATAGAAGAAATTGCATGCATAGCTTAAATAGTTTTCATTTTGATCGTTGAATAATCAATTTAGCAGTTGTAGATAAGTAGTCAAATCACCGCAGATCTGATCGCTCTTTCAATCCATTCTTCCAACTTCCGCAAATAGAGAGCTTATATTAGGAAATGATCATTTCCCACCGAGATGATGGATAATTGATTGGATTTTCATTCGAGCAAATGACATTAGAATTCCAGGCCTGTGGTTTGCCGTTAATATTCCTCGAGGCTTGGATTGATAGTCAACGAAAAATCTTAGTCATCAAATATTTTATCACGTGACAAACACATTTTTCTCAGGTGATATAGTCAATTGCTCATATAAGCTATCCATGAGTATATCAACCTTCCAGCTAGCAATTGACTTACTGCTTTTCATTGATCTTCCTAATTCCATTAGTGATTAGGGCTTCACAAAATTGTTCACCTTTTGGTACCTTCAAGTCATCACAAACTTCTTGTCCTTCCCGACTCGTTCACCCTCTGATATGGTCCTTCTAGTCTATTTGAGTCCTCCATTTTGCACTTCGGATTACACAAACAATAATAGAGCTTAATTTAAATTTATGTTGCCTGAACCAAAACAACATATTCGTTGATCGAGTCACAAATCATAATAGATGGTTTTCTCAACACATGTCACGTACTTTTTCTATGCCAGATATCTGGTTCAAAGGGAACTAAGTTTTGGCATACCTTGATTTTGTCTGTTTGCGCAATGACACTATGATATTGATGAACCGCATCATATGACAACTTTCCTACCGTAGAATTTTTTTTATATCCTCTTGTTCATTGCTCTAAAGATGTGAAAATACATATGTATATGTCTATGAACTTTGTACCAGCTGAATTGCATGTCCATACGAAGACAATCAAATGCATTTAACTTGAACCATGTACTACTGACTGCTGAGCACCTTGGTTTTTAAGATTTTGATTGGAAGGTTACCATTCTAGTGGATAAAAAGTAGGGAAATGGTTTGATCCTACCAATTTGTTTTTGAAATATCTACTTCACACATGTATTACTTTCATAGATAATATTTGAAACTTTTATGATCTTATAGTTTCATGATCCTCGATATGCTCTTATGATCGGATCTCTTCGAATGCCCCTAACGAATCAAAGTTGGCAAACATCAATGCCTCAGAATAATTCTACTTTTCAGTGGCCAATTCGAAGCATTGTACATCAGGAAGGAGGACAAGCTGGGCCTGGCGTCCCCGTTTGTGGAACTAATTTTGGGAGCTTGTCATGAGATTCTCAATTGCTCTGTTCATTTCTCTATAGCTTTGGAATCACAAGCTGTGGGCAAATACCCCTTTTGCCCCATTTGCAACAGACAAAAAGACACACCTTATCTAGTAACATCTTGTTAGCTGGTTGCGCCTTGGCAGTGAGATGAAAAAGTCTTGCATGCACCAGATGCATACAAGACCACTACAGCTCAGCCACGCTTCGGATTCATACAAAAACTATTCATCTTCATGCCTAACTTTTCTCCGATTCTACCGTTTTGTCTTTGCTAATCTAGTGGCTTTTTACATTTAGGGAGTGAAATTCTAATTTTTCTGCCTCACATGGTAAAAGATAATCGGTCTACCGTTAATATAGTTTGCGCAGCTTATGCTTCTTTATTGTGCTTAATCACGGTTTTCAAATTACAAGAGGAAGTACCATAGAGTAGATGACAGTTCACCCCATGTGATTCATGATCTTTTCCTGCTCATCATAATCCCAAAAAAAAAGCTAGTTATTGCACGTACGAGCAAAAGGGGACAGACCCAGGTTGGAGTTCACTTGCTTTTGTCTGCAGATATTTTGCACTTGGCTTTCTAACTGGCCAAGTTAGTGACACCCACTCAAGCAAGAAGAGGCTTCTCGTCAGCTGAAGCAAATGCATATGGACGACCAGCTGGCTCGTGGGTCTCCGAAGAGAAGTACAAAATCATTTTCCTAGTATCACTTAAAAAGTATGACATTCTCAGAAAGAAAAAGACGTTGGAAAAAAGAATTCTCACAGCTCTGCAGCAGCTGCCAGTCAAAAGTATCGTTGAAACTCCATTCAGCGGCATCACTTTGCTGTAGTGCACGTGGATTCTTATCACTCTCTCACTCTCTCTCTCTGTGAAGCTCCTGCAATTTTGTCCGTTAAAAAACTAAAAGGGCTCCTGCGAAGTTGAATTGTGAGACGAGGGGAAGTTATAAAATTCACTGTGCGGTCCAGGCGACAGCGACCAGCGCCGGGTTGCGCGCGCCATTTTCTTAAAAAAAAATAAAATAATTTGTCGAAAAGAGTTGTCATAATATTATTGGCCTAATTCCAAAAAAAATCCTCAACTTTACACTTTGTCCCAATTATATCCCGAACTTTTTTTATCTCAAGAAAAATCACAAACTTTTATTCAAATCCCAAATCTGCCCTCCCGTTATAAATCCGTTCAATTAACGTCAGAAAAAAAAAAAAAGAGAGAGAACCAGCAATTGCGGCGGTGGCCAAGCCTTCGCCGGTGGCCGTCATCACAGCCGCCGAGAAGGAGCGGCGGCCCTCGCCTAGGCCTTCCGGAAGGCCGGCGACCCTCGTCGGCCCCGGGCAAGTCGCCGGCGAGGGCGTGCAACCCCCGATCTAGGAGAGGGCGCGACCCTCGCCCCAGATCGGGGGCTACACACCCTCGCCCAGGCCGGCGAGGGTCGCCGGCTCTCGCCTGGGCCTTCCCGAAGGTCGGCGACCCTCGCCGACGAGGGCGTGCAACCCTCGATCTAGGGGAGGGCGCGACCCTCGCCCCAGATCGAGGGCTATACGCCCTCGCCAGCGACTCGCCCGAGGCCGACGAGGGTCGCCGGCCTTCGAGAAGGCCCAAGCGAGGGCCGCCGCTCCTTCCCGGCGACCACCAGCAAAGGCTTGGCCACCACCACAGTTGCCGGTTCTCTTTTTTTTTTGTGTAACGTTAATTGGATGGATTTATAATGGGGGGCAGATTTGGGACTAAGATAAAAGTTTGTGATTTTTCTTGAGACAAAAAAAATTTCAGGATATAATTGGGACAAAGTGTAAAGTTGAGGGTTTTATTTTGGAATTAGGCCTAATATTATTAGAATGATAATTTGTTTATGAAATAATTTTATGTCATGATATATTGAATCATGCCTTGAAACGGGTGTTGAACTATAATTGTGGAGTAGTAGTTAGAACTATCAAATTGGTGAAAATGAATATTGGCATACCATATTTTTCGTGCGGCACTCATAATTTTTTGATCCCTAAAAATCCATGATCGTTAAAGACTAACCACTACTTATGTTATTCTAACAACTTATATTTTCGATGAAAATCTTACTTGGCATTAGTTTAATGATGAACATATCTAGCATTGGCCTGTATTAAAGATAAGTACATCCAACGTGGCTAAGTGAAGCAAAACATTATACTCTTCCAGCAAAATTGCTATGTTGGTGCTCGTCTCGTCTCCCCAACCTTCTTCCACTTTGCTTCAAATCGAAGGTCAAGTTCATTGATGCAAGCAAGGGTCCCCACTGAAAATGAAGTATGACACATGATAAGTACCACATCCGCATCATAAGGTTCTAAACATAGATGCACACCAAATTATTGCACATTGCTAATTTAATCAATCACCGATGACGTACGTCAATCAAAAAAGTACACTCTTCGAAAACAATCCAAGCCATGATGCATTTAAATGCTAGCCACTGCCCTTTCAAGCTCCCCAAAGCCAATATCAATGAGATGCTGTGCCCACTACATGACAGGAGCATTTGGCTAGTGGAGATGTTATTGACAAACAAGCAACACTTTGCAAATGTAAAAAATCTTTTTTTTTTATCGAATGAATCGGCCACGAACTAAACGCATTCGAACCATTCAATTCGATGGGAGTGCACTTGCTTTAAGCGTAGCACCCGCGATGATTAACAATTAAGATTGATTCGGGGTGGCGGGTTAAAATCTCGATTGTATATGCCCGATTCACCTAATAATACAGATCCGCTCGATCAGGTACTTTCGGATATCTTGCTTTAGTGCGCAACATGGCACAACCCACTTGCCGATTTCAGTGGGGCCATGACATCATGTAGCTTTGGATTTTAAGCTCAATGATTGCTTGTGGGCTCAATTTCCCTCCTTCCTTTTTCTGAGGATGAGGCCGTAAGGGTCCAATGTCAACCTCCCAATTTTGACAAAGTCTTTCTAAAAACGTTCTTCATCCCAAACGCAGGAATCTAACCGAATGTGCGATCAAGAAAATAATAGAGACCAAGGGAGATTATTGCTCTTTCCTTTTTATTTACAATTACAGATTAGCGGATTTTCCCCCCTCAAAGACAACACGAAGATGAAGATTGTGTGGTTCAAAATAAAGGCAAAAAGGAAAAGAGGAAAAGAAAAAATCCAAGAGAAATGAAGCTAAGAGACATCACTTGGAAAAGGAAAACCGGAAAAGAACGAGGAAGATCGAGGATGATGATTAGCCACTGTTATCTCACGGTGGACGCGACTGTGTGAGCCCATGACCTGAGATGGTCCTTCATGGCCATCTCGTTACCTACAGCCGGCACTCTCCAATTCACCAGCGGATCCTCGTATCTCTTCCCCTGGCGATCCAAACTGTCCCACGCTTCGGACAAGTAGGGCCTCGGAACCTTAGCCTCATCGGCCTTCTTGTCTTGGACTTCGATCCTGTCGCCGCCGTCTCTCGATCCCAGTCTCTGCAGCCCGGGAATAATCGAGACCAAGTCCGAGTCGTCCCTGTCCTGCTCGGAGAACACGAACCCCAGATCCATGAACCCCTTGAGCTCCTGGAACTCGAGCTCCGACAGGCTCTTGCTGCTCTTGCTCCGCTTCTTCCTAAACGTCCTTACGTTCTCCGATTTCTTCCTTCTCCCGGGTTGTGACCGCGACTCCTCCGCCTCTCCCTCGCTCTTGATCGTCCCGTCCTCGCCCTCGAAGTCCGACACTTCCTTGCTGGAGAGGATGGTCTGGAGCTTCGGAGTGGCCGCCGCGAGGAGGACCGAGTTCGGAGAGAAAGGGTGGGAGCCGAGGCCGCCGCCGCCCAAGAACTGGTCGCTCATGGACCTGACGTGGAGGGTCGGCGCGCGGGACAGCTTCGTCTCGAGGAGGAGACGGTCGCGGTCGTCCTCGTCCTCGTCGCCGCGGCCTTCATGAGAGGGTCTCGTTGCAGAGGAGGAAGATTTGTCGCCGAAGATGGCGCAGTGGAACCACAACGAGTCGAAGAGCTCGAAGACTTGCTCTGCAGACATGCGTCGGTGCCGGCAGTACAGAGAGAGAGAGAGAGAGAGAGAGAGAGAGAGAATGAGAGCGCTCTGAAGAAGAAGATGAGAAAGGCTAGGTCAAGGAAGGAGATAACCGAGGTGAGGAGGAAGGAGAAAGAGAAGGGAGTTCGATATTTATACGTGGCGGATTTACAGGGATGCCCCTGAGTTCGAGCTCATATTGCGCGTTGGAATCTTCTGCAGGGACCGCAGTGTAAAACGTTGGTGTTTTCTTATGGAGGGATCTTCGAAGTAGAAAAGTCCGCGGTCGTTGTCACTGGGGTTGCGTTTCGTTTGATTGGTTTTACGAACTCACTAACGTCTGCCAGTAGTTTTATGGAGTATAATTCGTTGATTTGAAATTTGTGGCACGTGAGGGGGACGCAGGGAGAAATAATTTGGTGTTTCGACCGAGTGTTGGGTGTGAATATAAACGTTCTTTAAACTCTGATGGAAAATTAGGTTATCTTGAGAAATTGTTTTATTCGTGCGATGCTTCTTTTGAAAGTCGGATTTTTGTGTTTTGTATCAAATAATTACTGCTCCGAAAAATTATGAATAAAAAAAAGGCGGTGTTCTCTCGATCTTTCTCTCCGTCCTCCTTAAGCCAGCTACCTTGGCCCTGTACCTCGCCGTCGCTATCGCCGTTGCCGCCTTTGAAACACCCCGACGGCCATGCTCCTGGCCAGACAAACTTGTAGTCGTTAATGGAGGATACGAATTTGGGGTCGTTCTCACTTCAGAGAGAGAGAGAGAGAGAGAGAGAGAGAGAGAATGGTAGGTGAAAGAGGGAGGGGTCAGGCATCTAAAATTATATATTTCGTCAATTTTAATATGATTCATGGTGCTAAAGCTCGTTCAGGCCAATATGCTAAGATTATGACAACGATCCTATTTTTCTATTTCATATACTCTTCTCGGATTATCCAAGGAGCAAAGGAGCTCAAATTTATCAGGAGAATCAGTAGATGTATAGAGAGTGCCCATTAATATCACGATCTTCTATTTTTGTAACAAATATTTTCAGTCAATTATGCCAAGATAATTTTAACATTGTAAACACCATTAACACACACAAAAACAAAAAAGAGATTCACCATAAATAGTCCTAATCAATAATAGTCACCATCAATGTTTTCATTTTTTTTTTCCACCATGCTTTCCCTTGGAAGGTAATTAAGGCTGCTTGTTAAAATTTCTCCGACCAATGGTACTTACAATGCTAATCAAATCCAACTTTTTCATATAGTCTTAAGTAAATATTAGCCTCGCCGCCCCGTCAAAAAGCACGAGACAAAATGTCGTGTGAGGTTTTGCATCACGTCCCAAGGTTATAACCGTAATATCGGGTCCTTGTCGAGGGTGGAATGGGGAAAGAGGAATTAGCAACTCGAATATTCGAATGCTCTCTTTTGATTAGCTGTATATAATTGACCCCCACGTCCCCATGACATGAGTAAAGGTAACGACAATGTCCCACCAAAAATAGTTCGAACATCATGCGTTTACTATATTTGAAAAGCATATATATTAAAGTGGACTTGTGTCATTAAAGTTTGTAGGTCTCGTGTGAATTTCACCACATCTGGCGATCCAGACTCGTCCGTCCTCCTTAACTTTTTGTTCTTTGAAAAAGAAAAAAAAAGGACTTCTTGTCCTACCCTCAAGTCTACCTAAAAGCCAAAATATTTCACCTCAAACCTAAGCAAAATGCTAAAATGAGTTAGTAAGGAAGAGAAATTTAGTGATTTAACTTTCGGATCGGTAACCAAGAATCTCCCTTGAATTATGAGTGGTGATTACTGATGGTACCTCACTAAAGCAAAGAAAGCTTAAGCTTTCGACTGGAGCCATCCCGCCTGTTTAAGTGTATATATTTAACTAGCTGACAGGACTGTGTTTCTTATTTTAATGTTTCAATACCCGCATGTTCCGTCACATTAAATAGAGAGAGTTTTTCTTTTATCATCTTAAGAAATATCCTTGAATTTTACGTTTCAGAGTTCGGACAAAATAGTTTAAGGACTTATTTAGATTTATTGCTAAAATGAGTTAGGAAGGTAGGTAAATTTAGTGATTTAACTTTTGGATCGGACTAAACGTTGCGTGTACTTTCTATTTGATGCGGATTTTTCACATGATATTTTCTAGAGAAATCAAGCGTCAAAAACGAGAGAGTTCACGCGTGGTGTCAAACATAGAGACAAAAGCTGAGAGTGACCTCGTATCTATCAACACGAAAGGTTGATTTTGGGGATCAGTTCAGCGGGTACACACAAGCTGATTCTCACATATACGTACACAACTCTGCTGTTTTCCAAACTGACGTATGATTGATGATGACCCCACTGTTATACGCTGAAGATACTAACCCTACGCGTGGTGATTCTTTTTATTTTTTTTATTGTGTGTCAAATTAGATCTCTCTCTCTCTTCAAAAATTGCATTGTATATGCTATTGCTCAACTAACCCTAGATTATGATCATGATTATAAGTAGGTAGGTATGAAGTTATGTGAAAGCTCGTACGTGTTGTGTACATAAATATTATACTGAATATTTGCACTAGAAATCAAATTTTGAACTAACCGTTGATTAGATCACATATATACGCTACACACGTCTTTCTCAAATAGACCTGATTAGTGGGCGGATAATTGGTCCGCTAGCTTGGCTGTATTTGTTAGACTCGCTGGGTGGGCTCAGGCAAAAAATTATTGGGCTGACTCGTACATTTAGTTGAAAAAATATTGTTATATTAGTAATTGTGCGTGTACACTTTTAAAAGTTTATTTATACTATGGGGTAGAATGAGCACAAATTTCTAGTGTAGGAAAAAAAAATAGTACAACACATTACTTTTTTTAGCTAAAACTTTAAAAAATAAAAAATGGCCCGACGACCGGCCCGACCTATCCATATTTTTTTCTCGTGTAGGCTTGAGCACTTGAGCAGACCCGCAAGTTTAGGCCTGGACAAGACCTCTAAAGGTTCGAGTCCAAGCAAGCCCGGCTCAAGCTCACCTAAACTCGACCAATGAGCATATCTACTCTCCTAAACCCCATGCTGAGTGTTTTAAATACAATTAACACATGGCATGGATCCAATTACTAATATATCAAATCTCGGAATGTATCATGCAAAAGGTTTGTCATCCAAAACACAATTTCACCATATGGTAAAAACCTCATGAAAAATCCTTTCTCAAGAGCACTTCAAGGCATCGTGATGTGAAGTATCATATGGTGGTGGACCATGGATAGGATCTTTTAAGACAAGAGGGGCACATAAAAAAAGCAGGTGGTGCTGAGGAATCAAATCTTTAAAGGGCAACATCCAAACAAAGTTTTTAACATTTCACGTTTGGTAGTGTAGCGTGGTATGTGAACGATGATGATGTTCCTCAACTCTGGCACGTTTCCACCATAAAAAAAAAAAAAAATTTATGGCACGCTTAACATGTGGATGGCGACAACGACCCCTCAACAAATTAAAGATCACGCGCTGCTCGATGCAGATGAATCGTGGGACTCCCCACGATTGATATTGAACAAGAACAGGCAAAAACGGGGAAGACCTTTTCATTTTTCTATTTTTTAAGAAGAAAACGAGGAAATTTAGGAAAATGTCATCCAACAGAGTTTCATGCGACATGTATTACTTCAAAATGCATATAGAGGCTCGAATACCAGGAGCCCATGGATATCATGCAAATTCCATGAAATGGTTTAGTTCGGGCTTTTGACCTTTTAGCCTGTGTAGGTAGCTCCGATCAAGAACAGTTTGGTTAGACGAAAACAATAATAAGATTTTTTTTTTCATCGACTTTATTTTGATATCGAAGTTTTATCACCCCACGAACAATTTGCACGGAATTAAAGGCATATGAATAAGTAACCTCCAGTTTCATATGAGTTGCAAATCCTTGACGCTCCATTCAACTATACTATTGTTATCAATAGAATTTTGGTATCAAAATAGATTCAACGAACAAAAATCTTATTATTGTTTCTATCTCGCCACTTGCGTGAAAGATTGTTTTTTTAGAAAAGAAGGAAATTTTGGGAAAATCATTGTATTTAGAAGGGAAAATTCCAAAAATCCCCATGATGTGGGACCGTTTTCACAAAGCTACTTTCAAGCTACTTTATTTTAAAATATCTCATGAAATTGATCACTTTGACATAATAACCCATGAGATCATCGCCTATGAATATTATTTCCAATCGAACAACATGTGTTCGTCTCACACGCGTTTCATGCTTGCCTGGATACATAGGAAAGCATCTAGCTAGGTTCGTTCTGTCCATGATGTTCTACTTACAAATGTTCCTGCATCTGTAGTGATCTTTCATCTCTAATTTTTCGATTTTTGCTCTAAAACCGTAGTCCTTTTCTCTTAGTAGAAAAACCAGGGCGAAATTGAGGATCAAGGTTTTCAATCGTGCATGCGAGTGACATGAAGGAAATGTGCGTCTTTTCAGACAAAAATGATACTAGGTGATATCATCCATCTAAATTTAGTAAAACAACGACGCATTTATTTCAACCGTTTCTGATTACAAGTATACCTGCCGACCTCATTCTCATTTACTTCATGATTCGACAATTGTCGCACGTTTAGTTCCCGCTCCAATTGACTCGCCTTTAATACAAATTTTCAATAGTGTGACAATGAAAGGTTGAAATTCGAGTCTTATTTTGTTAATTATATTTTTTTAAGACAAGAGACTCGACGCAGATTCCTCCAAGCGATTTTGTTTTAGCATTACTGGTTTGCTCTTGATCCTGCTTTCTGTTTTAAGTGCATCCATCATTCATTCAAGCATCGAGACAACATGTGTAGCCTTCTTCTTTATGGTATCAATTATAGCAAATGAAAATAGCCATATCTTGAAAGTCCAAAATTGAGTAAGAAAATTCGCTGGTTGTTATATTGCAGAGGAAACGAATCATTATGGTGAGATCAACATGCAAATTCTAAATGCTTTTTGTCAATATATGTATGCATTTGTGTATGTATGATAAGGTATCTAACGACGCTTTTTTATGAATTTTATATGCTATTTACATATACGTGGTCTCCATCCTCCTATCGACTTTAATTTTTTTCAAAAAATCAACGAAAAGTGTCGGAATAGCTCCTAAAAGGTGCTGACATTGCTATCGTGGAGAAATACTTGATGAGATTCAATGGATGCTTTCTCAGACAACAAGAGCTTCGATACCAATTTAGAAAATCCAACCTAAAAATTTAAGCTAATAAGTTTAAGGTGATTTTATGTATATAAAAAGCATATAAAAACCCTATAGATAGACGATGTACAATATATTAATATCCCCTCTTGTGTCCAATCCAGATTAAGAACGACACAAGAAATTTGAGGAACATGGAGCAGCACACTTGAAATAAATTGCTTCTGCCCAATTTATTTCATGTGCGCGGCCCCCCATTATGGGTTGGACTTTTTAATATACAAGTTAAGTGGTCACATTTCCGGTGATTCTTCATTTTTGAAGGGTCAGTTCCCCATCCAAGCCAACATTACCGATATCTCTGGTTAATAGTCTTGAATTCTTGATATATTGGCTCCAAAAGTTCATCTTCTTTCAAACGAAGTGGTTGAATTAATAGTAGAGGGGCGGATGCGTGTGTCGATGCAAGACATGATACAAGTTCGATTCCCTTATGCTATTGCTACTAACGATCTTATGTTTGGATCAATCAATTGGGCTTCCGTGTCTTTATGTGGTCTATAAGATTTCGCATGGCATTTCATGGGGCAGGAGTTTTATCTATTTGAGTCAACTTATATTAAATGCCATGCATTTCACGTCCTTTGACAAGGAAAAAGGAGATTTCTGCCTTTGATCTTATTGTGACACTGCGAAATCGGTCTCTTTTTCACTTGGCCATTGGGTTTTGTACCTCAAATGGAAGGTCTTATGATTATGAAATTTATTATTTAATTATTTGTCCAAAAAGCTAGGGTGAGCATATCAAACCGATTGAACCGAGAATCGCCCGGACTAGACCAAACCGGTTGGTTCTGGCCGATTCCTGAGGGGGCAGATCCATTTCCCAATTTCAGGATGAACCGGATTGAATCGGACCGCCCCTTTTATTTATTTATTTATTTTATTTCTCGCGATTCTCTTTCTCTTCCCCACTCTCTAGTCTCCTCTCTCACAGACCGAACCGAACCACCCCTCTTTCCTTCTCCTCTCTCACAAGTCACGCCCCTCTTCGCCTCTTTCACAGAATTCATAAACCCTAAATCGCCTTTCGGCCTTGCTCTGCCTCTTAAACCTCGCTCAACCTCTCGCCTCTCATGTCTACCACCCACGCCTCTCAGCTCGGCGGAAGACGACTTGGATTTGAGTCGTAATCAATTTTCACACGTCCCAGGCGGTCCTATCTGAACGTGGGCCGTCGTCGTTAATGCCCAGAGTCGCATAGGTACGCATTGAGCCACTGCGAATTAATCTACTAAAGCCGAGACGGTGGCTAGACGAAGACTTGAGCCGGACCTAAGAAGGTTCGTTGGAATTTGAGGTGGAGGAGCCAGCGCTCTGAGAAAGGAGGTGGGTGAAGCAGAAGCGAAGAAGAAGAAGCAGGCTTGGGTTGACGAACGTATGAGAAATCGACCACAGTCCATGTGGGGAGAGAGAGAGAGAGAGAGAGAGAGCGGAAACAAAAATGGCGATCGTGGATCTTGATCCATATTGATTTCCCTGCACCAATTCTATTGGACCTCCCGGGAACTAAACCGCACCGGTCTTAGGACTAAGCGATCCGGTTCATGATTCTAGAAACTTCCTTTTGGTCCGATTCTTCTTAAGTGAGATCGGACTGGATTGGAAACTGATCAATCCTAAAAGAAGCTAGAACTGTCAAAAAAAAGGAACTGTCGCGGAGTAATCTATGAAATCCCCATAAATGAACCTACCCCATAAATAGAGTTGAGGCCCATCTAAAAAGACTTGGACTCACATCCATCCACGCGGTCAAAGCCCAAAATCAGTGTCTTTGAAGAGGGTCTCCAAATCAACATCATCTTGAAGTTTCTTTTCGACGATTCTGTGAGGATCTAGTACCTCACTTTTCAAATGACAACAAAATGGATTTTTATGTGTATATCCACCGCTAGATCAAATAAATTGAAGAAAGGTTTTATTAGAGGTGATCATCGAGGAAGGATGGGCAGTTTAGGTCCCGGTCGGACCCAGTAAGTTGCCTAGGCTCGCTCATAATAATATACAGATTTAATGTTCGAGTTATACTGGGCTTAGATCAAAATTGGGCTGGCCAGCCAACCTCAAATGAAAGCTCGATGCTCAATCTTGTCCATCATAATATCGTTTATGGTCCAACAAGATAATGTTTTTATATCATAGCTCATCATACCCTAATACATCCGGTCGTGTAATTCTTATACAAAGTATCGTAGTTTGCTATACAAACACTTAAAAAATTTTAAACTAAGATGAGATTTAGTTAGGTCCTATTCAACGGTTACGAATGGAACATGGTCTCCAGGATTTACCCCAACTACCACTCGACAACAGCCGCAGGTTGAAGAGAAGCCCACTCCTTTTTTTTATGTAGATTTTAGGGAAACCAGACGATGTAGTATTCCTGGGTACACCCTGGACGGGCATGGCAAAGCTAAGAGCCATTTCTTTAGGCACGTTTGAACAAAAAGGATAACTGGATCTGGTTTTCTTTGCTAGCATTAGCATTATTAAATGACTAATCCTTTTAATTAATCGCTAAACTAAGTCTCGATCTCCGTCCGCACGCTTTAATCGATTAAATTTATCCGCAATCTACCCAAGAGAAAGCTTAATAATCTAAAGCGATCAACGTAAGAAATTGTACCCGAGCTTTGTCCGATTCCTCACCTTATCCACCAACCTCATCGCTTAGTTTTGATGAGGCTCCATGATTCCACATGTTAAACCCCGCTCTACTTGATCAATCCCTCTTAAACTTTAATTAATTAAGGCTCGAATAATGATAATATAATAATTATTGAGCTTGCGTATAGGCTTGCACGTCCCCCAAAATAAACTACACAAACTGCCAATCTGTCACGCCCATGAACTCTCCTCCTATTAAACTTAAACCCCCCCTTTTGCCTTCAATAATCACTTCTCTCTCCCCAGATTCTCCGGCCGACCGGTGCTCCGTCACCGGCGAACCGAGCACAAATCGGCTCATGTTCATAGGAAGCTTCTTGTAAGAGGAATCCGAGGTTTTAATTTTGAGCAGGCTCATGGATAGGAGGTTCTACACCAACCCATTTGTGCACGATTATGAAGAAGACCCCGACCCCGAGCAGGGACCTGATTCGCCCTCCTCAGGGGACGACGCCAAGGTGAACCCTAGCGAACCGTCACAAAAGAGAAGGTGAGACATCTTGACGAGTGCCCTTTTTCCTTATAGAGATGTCCGTGATGTTAACATTGACGGGGGTCGAATTCTCGTCAAGTAGGAAGAGCGTGAAGAAGAGAGTGGTGTCGGTTCCAATCGCGAGCGACGCCGAGGGATCGAAGAGCAAAGGCGAGGCCTATCCGCCCTCCGATTCGTGGGCGTGGAGGAAGTACGGCCAAAAGCCCATCAAGGGCTCGCCTTACCCAAGGTACTTAATCTATCACTCATATAGCGTCAATTACCCTAAGATAGTCTCGTGTTCAAGTCCCTCTTTAACGTCCACCAAGAATCTTCCGCAATTCGCGACCACGAACGGCTCTCGAAGAGACCGCGTTAGTGAATCGACGGAGCAAAGATGACATCGTAGAAACCACTTTAGCCGCCGGCGAAGGTGGGGAAGTTGCTTGTTCCTTTTCGGCTGCGGGATCTCGGCGACAATGTCAATAGTGGGTGAGAGAGCTGGTTGGTTCGTCGGGCATAGTATAATACGCCGAGAGAGATAGGCTTTGGTTTGCAAAAATGCCGCTTAATTTATTGCCCATTGATTCATTTAGTTGCAGGACGGCTGATTCGGAAAATCAACCTTATCGTGGTAGTTTGTGATGTGGTTAGTTGATGTTGTGTCACGCGCCATCGGCATTTGGGGGATGAACATGCTCCCTGTAAAGCTGGCCTGGACTTTATAGCATTTAAAGTATGGGAAGGAAAAAATGTAAGGGGCTCATCCTTGGGGGATTTTTATTAGGGTCATTGTTACGTACAATCTCGAGGGCACGAATAATCACTCACTGTAACGTGGTCATCCTACGTGGCCTTTGAATTTTGTTTTGCGCAACACCAAAACGAGATTACTAAGTAGCAACAAGCAAGACATCGATCTACATCGCATCGCATTGCATTGCATGGGTGACGGTGGGTGGAGAAAGTTAGCTGTAGCCAGGCGGTGCTGCAAAAGAGAGGCGCGTGAGTGTCACGGTCGGAGTGGCGAGGAGTGGGATAAACTCGATTGCTTATTGCATCATCGACAATTAAAGAAATAAATGTAATGTTTATAGCATAGAATAATGGTAAATTTACGAGGTGCTTTGATTGTTTGGAAATGGGATTGGACAGGGGATACTACCGATGCAGTAGCTCCAAGGGCTGCCCCGCCAGAAAGCAAGTGGAGCGAAGCCGCCTGGACCCCACCACCCTCCTCGTCACCTACTCCTCCGACCACAACCACCCCCTCCCCTCCTCCTCCTCCTCCAAGAACCACCACCACCACCACCACCACCTCCGCGCCCCCGCCGTCAGCGACTCCTCTGCCTCCGCCTCCGCCTCCGCCGCGGACGCCGACGATCCCATCCCCGCCATGTTCGAGCCGGACGAGCTCTCGGGCTTCATCGGGGGCGCCCCTCTGCTCGACCCCGAGTTCGACTGGCTCGCCGACGTGGCCTCGACGTCGTCGTTCTTGCAGAGGCCGGTTTACGAGGGAGGCGGGGACGCGGCGCCTGTACATAGGTCGAGGGACGAGGAGGGCGGGGAGGATCCGCTGTTCGCCGACTTGGGGGAGTTGCCGGAGTGCTCCTTGGTCTTCCGGCGGACCAAGTTGGCCGAACCGGAGGGAGAGAGCCGGAGGCGCGGTCTGACCGCGGTTCCCTGCGTCGGCAATGTAGTATAGCGCAGGTTTTGGTCGTCCAATCAACCGGGGTCTGTATCAATCTGACTCAGCGCGGGTCGTGCGCCACCAGAAACGACACGGCGCCTCACCGCACCGACGAATCTCTTTCCGGGACGTTGTTGCGGCGTCGTTTCGTCCCATCGGGTCGTTCCAACCATTGTAAACAGTAAAGAGCCTTACGCCATTTGAGGAGATGATGACAAGTGAGAATGTTCACGTCTTACCCTAGTACAGACAACCGATAGTATTTATGTTCCTATTATGTAACGATTCTGGATTTTGCTGTGACTGGCAAAGCACTAGTTTATGGTTTTTGCACTTGCATTGCGACATTTGTCGAAACGAAATTGCTTACGATTGTTAATTTGATGTCACCTTCAGAATACCATCAACAATTCGAAGACGAATTTATATCCTAGAGGCCATCTTGTCTCACTCACTCAATCTTTGATTCCTTTCGACCTCTCAGCAACTCTCTCTCTCTCTCTCTCTCTCTCTCTCTCTCTCTCTCTCCCTCTCCCTCTCTAGCAACAGCTCTCTCCCTCTCTCTCCTTGCTCGTTTATTCTTTGCCAATGCCGATCATCAGCAACAAAGACTTTGGGATCTCAACAATTTAGTTTGATCATCATTCGTAGTCAACATCTGCATCTCAAAGGTACGTACCTCTATATATGGTTCTAAGAGAAACGGAGGCCAAAAATCTCAACTTGAATGGCCATGTTTATTTTGCATCTTCGTCAACAGTCACAGTAACAATTTCTTTTTGTTAATTCAAAGAGTACGTTTGTCCATTGAATGAATACAAAAAAAGAAACTTAAAAAGAATCAGTTAGTCCCGGATTGACCCTAAAACTGGACCAGACCCATAGGGTCGGTCCAGTCCTTGGTCTTAGGCTCAATGCGATCAATCCCTAAGTTAGGTGCTGGACCGGCTCAACTCAGACAATACTCACCCCTATGAATGGGTCCCAAAAATGGTTTTTTTTTCTCTTTTTCTTTTCATTCTTTTTATATTTCAGTTTCTTTTATTTTATTTTTATTATTTTTATACACATTTGACATATAAATTAAAAATCAGGTGTTAACATCCTTCGGCCGTGTGAAGAGATGGCTGACCTAGCCATATTTTGCTTTTGCATATAGATTACGTATTGACGGTGTCATTGCCGCTATCAATCCAGTCTGCTACATAAGACTCCTTATGTTTCACTAGTGCTTCCTGCATCGCCTAATTCATACTTTGAAAAGTTACTATCAAAGCAATAGTGGCTTGGAGAAAAAGCAAAGCATATAAGCCAATCAAAATGATAACGAAGAAGTTGCGTGTCCAATGATAAACTATTGAATACATTGATACAAGACCAAAAGAGAACGCCGACTAAGAGAAGCTCTTAATTGAGGATAGAGACATGACTTGTTAACCAAATAGAAAAAAAGAAACATAATCGAGAGATCTACATCAATATACTCAGATCAGGTGTACTACTGCATGGGGAGAGATTCTTGGGAAACCAGAAACCTTCTTCGAAAAATCCAAAAGCATATCCGAAGCAAAGTATGTCTCTAGGCCGATGTCAGAGAAACATGAGAAACCATTTCGAGCTTCTTTAAAATTCCTTTTAGCAGAGATCACCATTGTCTCCAAAACAAGCGCATTCACGAGTAGAAACTCGATTAGCTCGATCACGTATGGTTCGGTCACGCATGCATATATCATTACCTTCCTGAGGTGGTGTGCAAGACAATGAAATGTGCCCTCAACTGAATACCAGTAATTCCTCCCATCAAAATTACAAGCTCGATCCCACGGAATTTGCTGACAAATAGTAAACAAAGTGCAAAGCTCAAGCATTGATAATTCAAATAAATTTAATTTCTAAAAAATTAACTGCTTATGGCATCCAATATCCACAATTCAATCGCAAGGTAATATACTTGACGAAATTTAGAAATATATTCAAAGTAATGAAGAGGTGCCACTGTTCTTTATCAATGAAAGTAAAAATAATTTTCAGACCAAAAAAAAAATTAACTTTTAAAGAAATATATCCCTTAATCTCGGAAAACTGTACCAAAGCAATAAATGTCACTACATCGTTTATCAGGCACCTGAATATTTAATGGATAAACATAATAAGGTGAGTGTCTCTAAAAAAATTGCAAGTTTCTAGTTCGTACCTGAAGATCGTTGTTGTATGACGGATAGACATATATGGTAAGTGTTTCTAGAAAATGGCAAGTCTCTAATAGGTAAGAAATCCCGGGGAGATGACACTTTGCCAAATCAAGTATCATTGTCACAGACTTCCAGTTGAAAGATGGACATGATTTATTCATCAGCTTCCATCTGCTGAAGACCTGGAGATGGAAAATTGAGAACCATTGGAGGAATTGAAATACTTAAAACACAAAACAGGAGAGACAAAGATTTAGAAAAGTAAAATAACAGCATCTGACCGATAACGCTTGATGTTCTGATAATTAAAGTAAATCAGAAAGATACAACAACTACTGCGCCTCCTCTAGCTAAGTCGGATCAAATACATAATATAAACAAAGTGGATATCTCACGAATTGAAATCACTGCATTAGGGCTTGAAAGCTACAGTTTTCTGCAAAGAGTTATTGATCGATCCAATTTCTACTACACATCAATGATTCTAGTCAAACAACTAGAATACCACACATTCCACAAGCTGGAGTTATCATCCACTAGCCCTTCCAACTATTAACTGATATACACCTCCAGGTGATATACTTGAGTTTTGGAAGTATTGATACAAACAAGCACCCTTAAGGATGAAGGCATCAATCGATAATTGATACTGAGAAAAGACTCTGACGAAACCTTCCTTTATCAAATGTGCAAGATTAGATTCAGATTTTTATTATCACGAACAACACAATGCTAAATTACCCAAAATAGCCCACAGATAAAGCAACACAAACAAATCAGAAAGATTAGCTGACAAGAAAGCACAAATATGGACACCAGAAAAAAGATCCATTGATATCAAATGGCAACATCATCCCTTCTGCACGAAACATTTAGTTGCAGAAGTTGGATGAAATCAACCAAATGACAATGTTATAAGACAGAAACAAAAAAGACGAGCCTTATCTAAAATAAATAGTTTGCATTTGTGTTTTGAAGATTAAGGTATACCGCAAGACTTGCACAGTGGACAAACCTCCAGCCACTACTGCCAGTTCTCACGTCAAGAATTTCTAATCTTATATCACTTAAAAGACTTCAAATCATTTAAGTAGAATGGAAATCTAACGGTATAATCCAATTGCATTTAATAAGAATGGAAACCTACCAGCATAATCCAATTTGCCAGACTAAAATATGCAATGTTACGGAGCTTTCCCAGAAGTGTTTCGACCTCAACATCTTCCAGAAAGAAATCTCCATAACCATGGAAATAGAGGGCCGCATCATTAAGGGAAGACCCACAATCCAAATTTACTTCCATCCAGTTTCGGCCCATCCAGTTCAAGTGTCGAGACATTCGGACAGATTATCTTACTCAACGGATAAGCGATAAAGATGGCCAATATTTTGATGCCCGAACTAGCAAGATCCACTTTTTCCAGGCCTCTACATTGACGAACATTCAATTCTTCAAGTGATGGATGCCTATCTAACTTCAGAACTCGTAGGCCAGAGCAATACCGGAGAGACACCTACCCAAAACCAACTTACGCATCACCCCCTCGCTTAAAATAACATCACACATCCACAACTTTTGAAGCGACTTCAACTGAATCTGTTCTCCAAATTCGACATGACATAAACTCAAATTGAGCTCCACCAGACTACTAGTAGTAAAAACAGCACTCGGCACTCTGCAATTAGATAGCAATGCTCCCAATGGGGTATGATACCCCAATAGGTTAACATCGAGGGCCTTCACCTTTTTCTTCAGCGCGAAGCATATCCACTCATCCAATCTATCTCTACTTGACATTACTCCTGATGGTCATATTCAGGATTAGGGGAGATACTCGCATAGGAGTACAACACGATACGGAGCCTACGGATTTCTGGGCCCTCGTGTAGCGCCAACGAATGGTTGACGAAATTCCAGAGCCTGTTGCCGCCGCCAGCTCCGGGACGGCCACGGTCGCAGGTATGGAAATCGTGCTCCTCGAAGGACAGACTGCTCAGAGATGTCCAGAGGCCACGGAACGGCCGAAGCATCAACGATGTGCGGACAGCGCACCTGAACTGCAGGAAGGAGAGTATGTGGAGGAGGAGCAAGTCGGGCAAGCCGCTGATCCTGTTGACTGCCTCGTCCTCTTCGCTCTTTCGTGGGTCTGAACCGCCGGCTCTGTCTTTGACATCATCAGTTCTATTCATGGCTTAGCTCACACAACTCGCAGGAGGCACACGGGAATTCTGTTGCATAAATTCAAATTGGCATTAGTATAAATATTACAAATAATACGGAATTGTAAAGAAACGAAATTGCAATAACAAAGTTGGAATCGATACAAATGAATACCGAGGCCTCTGTTTGACACAGTTTCCTTAAAACAGATTCGTTCCCTCCGGTACGCGATTGGGGTTTCGTGAATGTTTGTTTTCCAGGATACAACGGTTGACAGCGAAGAAGAGATCACGGCACTTCCAAGCTTCCGGCGAACTTGAACAAACTCGAAAATGAACAATACTAAAAAACAGTGCAAATGCAGAGAATATAAAACAGAGGAAGAATGATTTTGATAAAAATAGAATGGGAGAGTAATAACGGCTGATTAAATCCATCATTACAAAATCAATACGAATAACGGACGATTATATCTGCCGTTATAAAATCAATACGAATAACGGACAATTAAATCTGCTGTTACAAAATCAATACGAATAACGGACGATTAAATCTACTATTATAAAATCAATACGTATGGAAATAACGGCTGATTAAATCTGGCGCACGTTACGAAATTCGTAACAGCTTGAGGAGTTGAAAAATTAAATCATAAGGCAAAATTGGGCTCGTCGCGAGGCCCACTTTTCGGTCCTACAATCATGTACGCGGGATGTGCGCTCGCGCCCAAGTTTCAGCTTGTCGGACGTCGGATTTGCACCCCTCTGTGCCTGCGCGCGAGGCATAGAGTTTGTGCTATGATAGTTGCCACTTCAAATGAGTATAACTGTATATAAAGCACTCCATAGCCTTTTTTCTTTTCCAATGTGGGACTAGTGTTTTTTCACTTCCCACTTCCAACTCAAGGGTGTTCTTTGAGCATCAATTTCTCATTCATTCACCCATCAATTTATCCCATATTTCCAACAATCCCCCACATAAATGAAAATTGTTTTAGTTTTGACTCTGTGATAGTATTCAACAATTGAAACCTGCATAGGATAGGTAGGTGTTACCCTTTGAACCTTCCCTTGTGAAAGTATATTTACTTTACTAGTTGTCCAATAGACATGATGTCCTTGAACTGTCCAGCTTTCTTATGTAAATGAGCCATACACTTCACATAGGAATCATCTAAATGTTTGTTCAGTTCTCATAGTTTTATTCGTTTTGGCCATGAACATCAACCTGGTTCTGCAAGAGTTTCCAAAGAATTTAGCCCTTAATAATTCTCCTTTGAAGCGGCCCAACTTCTCTCTCACATAGGTGATTACTTAATTTATGAGTAATTTGTTTACTCCACTTAATAATCATTAAAGCAAAATTGCTATTCTTTTCTTTACAATATCACTGATATTTTATATAGGAATGGTTTTAGGGATAACCCCCACAGTGACATCACTAAGTTTATATAATTAGGTTGTCCCTTTGAACCTAGATCTTGGGATCTCCAGTTAACTAGGTTGAGTTTCCTTTATACCAATTTATTCTTTCATGGGCTTGAGTCCCATTCCTCTTGTCAATTTCTCAATTAACTCTCTGTTTAACCCTAGTGGATCTGCAATATTATCCCTTGACTTTACGTAGTCAATAGAGATAATTCCTGTTAAGAGTAGTTGTCTAATGGTATTATGTCTATGACGTATATGTCTAGACTTACCATTATACATATTACTCTGTGCTCTTCCAATCGCAGATTGACTATCACAATGTATACTTATTGGTGGCACAGGTTTTTGCCATTTTGGAATATCCTCTAAGAAATGGCGTAGCCATTCAGCCTCTTCACCGCATTTATCTAAAGCTATAAATTCATATTCCATTGTGGATCTGGCTATAACAGTTTGTTTACAGGATTTCCATGATACGGCTGCTCCTACTAGTGTGAATATATATCCACTAGTAGATTTTGAGTCTTTTATATCAGATATCTAGTTCGCATCACTATATCCTTCCAGAACAGCTCGGTATTTAGTATAATGCAAGCCATAATTCCGAGTATATCGTAAGTACCTAAATACTCTCACTACTGCTTTCCATTGGTCAGCACTCGGATTGCTTGTATATTTACTCAATTTACTAACCGTATAGGCAATGTCTGGTCTAATACAACTCATTAAGTACATTAGACTTCCAATAACTCTAAAGTACTCTACTTGAAAAATACCCTCTCCTCTATTCTTGGATAGATGAAGACTATTGTCTAATGGTATTCTAGCAATACCAGAATCATTCATGTTGAATTTTTCAAGAATCTTGTCCACATAGTGTGACTGGTTTAAAATAAGACCTTCTGATGTTCTTGTGATTTTAATTCCTAAAATCATATCCGGGGGTCCCATATTTTTCATGTCAAATCTTGAATTCAACATATACTTGGTAGATTTGATCATTTTATCATCACTACCAATAATTAGTATGTCATCTACGTAAAGACACAAAATGACGTAGCCATTTGTTGTCACTTTAACGTAGACACATTTATCACATTCATTGATCTTAAAACCATTGGTAATCATTGTATTATCAAACTTTTCATGTCACTGCTTTGGTGCTTATTTTAGGCCATACAATAATTTCACCAATTTACAGACTTTCCTTTCTTGTCTTAGAACTATAAAATCCTCAGGTTGTTCCATGTAGATTTCTTCATCCAAATCACCATTTAGGAAAGCTGTTTTTATATTCATTTGATGTACTTCTAGATTTCGCAATGCTACAATTGCAAGTATCATCCTAATGGAAGTTATTCTCGTCACAAGAGAATAAGTATCAAAGTAATCTAAGCCTTCTCGTTATTTGTATCCTTTGATCACAAATCTGGCTTTGTACTTATCAATAGAGCCATCTGCTTTCATTTTCTTTTTAAAAATCCATTTGGACTTTAAAGGCTTACAACCAGGAGGAAGATTCACTAGCTCCCCAAGTATGATTCTGCAAAATAGAATCAACTTCACTTTTTATTGCTTCTTTCCATAGAGGTCCCTCAGAAGAATTCACAGCTTCTGCATAATTTAATGGTTCCTTTTCTAACAAATAAGTTAAAAAATCATTTCCAAAAGATTTTTCCACTCTTGCTCTTTTGCTACGTCTCGGTTCTAGTTCATGATCTGAGTCATGAATTTCATGAGCCGAATCGTAACTTTCTTCATTCATAGTTTCATTCTTTCGTTTAGATGAACTTGATCCATCATTGGATTTACAAGGAAATACATTTTCAAAGAATTATGCATTCCTAGATTCCACGATCGTATTCTTGTGCATATCTGAAATTTTAGATTCATGCACAAGAAATCGATATGCATTACTGTTATGTGCATAGCCTATAAAGATACAGTCCACCGTTTTAGGACCTATCTTTGTCTTCTTTGGTGTTGGAACCGCCACTTTTGCAAGACACCCCCACATTCGTAAGTGTTTGTATGATGGTCTCCTACTTTTCCATAACTCATAAGGGGTTTTATCCTCTTTCTTTCGAGATACCTTATTTAAAAGGTAATTGCTTGACAATATAGCTTCTCCCCACATATTTTGAGGCAAACTTGAATTTAGTAATATCGCGTTCATCATTTCTTTCAATGTGCGATTTTTACGTTCAGCAACACCATTTGATTGAGGAGAGTAAGGCGCAGTTATTTCATGTATAATTCTGTGTTGTGCACAGAATTAACCAATTGGTACTTCATACTCGCCACTTCTATCACTTCTCAATCTTTTAATTTTCTTATTGAGTTGATTTTCAACTTCATTCTTATAGAGAACAAATTTCTCTAAGGCTTCATCTTTGCTTTTAAGCAAATACACATAGCAGTATTTGGTGTTATCATCGATAAAAGTAATAAAATATTTATTACCACCTTTCGTTTGAATGAATTTCAAATCGCAACATCACTATGAATTAATTCAAGGGGTTCGGTGTTTCTTTCAATTGTTTGAAATGATGATCTCGTTAATTTTGCCTCAACACAAATTTCACATTTATGTTTTGAACCAATTTGAAATGAAGGTATATATTCCAAGTTAATTAATCTACGCAATGTATCATAATTAACATGTCCTAGTCTACCATACCATAAGTTGGAAGACTCAAGCAAATAAACGGAAGACTTATTATCTTTATTGATAATTGTCATTACATTGAGCTTAAAAAGCCCATTAGTTACATATCCCTTCCCCCACATACATTTCGGATTTAGACAAAATAACTTTATCTGACTCAAACACCATACGAAATCCATGCTTGTTCAACAAAGACCCAGAAACCAGGTTCTTTCGGATTTCTGGCACATATAGGACATTGTTTAAAGTCAACTCTTTTCCAGAGGTCATCTTCAGCAACACTTTCCCTTGGCCTTCGACAGCAGAAGAGGCAGAGTGTCCCATAAAAACCTTTTCCCCATTAATTGGTTCAAGATTTGTGAATAAGTCCTTGTTAGAGCATATGTGTCTAGTGGCACCAATGTCAATCCACCACTCTTTCGGATTGGACCCAACTAAGTTTACTTCAGAAACTATTGCAGAAAGGTTTATGT
Organism: Syzygium malaccense; assembly: GCA_031216405.1. Taxonomy (NCBI): domain Eukaryota; kingdom Viridiplantae; phylum Streptophyta; class Magnoliopsida; order Myrtales; family Myrtaceae; genus Syzygium; species Syzygium malaccense. Next base: position 11,300,695 of record CM062263.1, read on the forward strand.
TTGACACGTCTTGAGCGATGCCATTCACCATATTTGTCTCATAATTCTTCTTCTTCGGAAGTCTGCATTCCATAGATCTATGTCCCATTTTACCACAGTTGAAGCATTTTCCTTGGAACTTGTTCTTGGAAACTCCTCCTTTTGGCCCCAACTTTGGCTTGGCAATCTTCTTGTTCTTGTGGCCTTGTCTAAGCTCCACACCATTTGCCTTAGCTGTATTAGGATTGAACCCTTAGCGTTCACATCCTCTATTGTCTTCTTTGATTTGAAGTCTAACAATCAGCTCTTCCAGGTTCATTTTCTTTCGCTTGTGCTTGAGATAGTTTTTGAAATCCTTCCACCCAGGAGGTAGCTTTTCAATAATAGCGACCACTTGGAAGGTTTCACTCAAGTTCATTCCTTCAGCCTGAATTTCATGCAAGATCACTTGAATTTCTTGCACTTGAATGATCACAGTCTTAAAATCCACCATTTTATAGTCAAGGAATTGACCGACAACAAATTTCTTTGCTCCAGCATCCTCTGTTTTATATTTTCGGCCCAAGGCTTCCCATAACTCATTTGCCGTCTTTTTTGCACAATAGACATTGTACAATGAGTCATGTAAACCATTCATGACATAATTCCTACACAGGAAGTCAGAGTGCTTCCATGCTTCAACAGCGTTGAAGGTTTGCTTATCCATTTCTCCATCGGATATCTTAGGAGCTTCCTTGATCAAGAATCTCGCAAGATTCAAAGTTGTTGAATAAAACAGCATATTTTGCTGCCACCTTTTAAAGTTCAATCCGTTGAACTTTTCAGGTTTCTCACCATGGTGGATAGAAACCGCCGAAGGAACAAAGGACGAGCCAAGCAGTTGTACAGCTGAGGCATTAGTAGAGTCTTTAGTGATGTTGTCAGCAGCCACATCCACAACTTCGTTTCCAGTAGCCATTTGAATTTTAAAAGCCACGAATCTGTTTTAAGATTGTTGCATAAATTCAAATCGGCATTAGTATAAATATTACAAACAATACAGAATTGTAAAGAAACGAAATTACAATAACAAAGTTGAAATCGATACAAATGAATACCGAGGCTTGTGTTTGACACGGTTTCCTTAAAACAGATTTGTTCCCTCCAGTACGCGATTGGGGTTTCGTGAATGTCTATCTCCCAGGATACAATGGTTGACAGCGAAGAAGAGATCGCGGCACTTCCAAGCTTCCGGCAAACTTGAACAAACTTGAAAATGAACACTACTAAAAACAGTGCAAATGCAGAGAATATAAAACAGAGGAAGAATGATTTCGATAAAAATAGAATGGCAGAGCAATAACGGCTAATTAAATCCGTCGTTACAAAATCTATACGAATAACGAACGATTAAATCTGCTGTTATAAAATCAATACGCATGGGAATAATGGCTGATTAAATCTACCACACGTTATGAAATTCGTAACAGTTTGAGTTGAAAAATTAAATCAAAAGGCAAAATTGGGCTCGTCGCAAGGCCCACTTTTCGGTCCTGCAATCGTGTACGGGCCCAAGTTTCAGCTTGTCGAGCGTCGGATTTGCATCCCCTGCACCTGCACATGAGGCATAGAGTTTGTGCTATGATAGTTGCCACTTCAAATTAGTGTAACTGTATATAAAACACTACATAGCCTTCTTTCTTTTTCAATGTGGGACTAGTGTTTTTCCACTTCCCACTTCTAACTCAAGGGTGTTCTTTGAGCATCAATTTCTCATTCATTCACCTATCAATTTATCCCATATTTCCAACAAATTCTTCATAGGGAAAAGCAAAGGACAGGACGGTGCGATCAACGCGAGTGGAGAGAAAACAGAGCAGATGTGGCTGCAACCGCAACGGTTCTCAAGCTTGCAGGCGGAATGCAAGTACCAAAACCATACTTATACCGGGCAAGGGGCGGTGATTTCATATTGGGTCGGCCCAATTGGCGAGGCTAAGCATGTTTATTTGCTAATGATAATGGGAGTATTTAAATGAGAAATATAATATGATTGCCTTCTAACTTGATGTCTGATCACGTGGAATGAATGATTTTCCCTCTAAATGAGGAATATAACATGATTTCCTTCCATATGAGAAATATAATATGATTTCCTTCTAAATTTGCAAAACCCTATTAAATAAAAGTATTTGCTACAATTCAATTGTAGATGGACATTATTCATAGATCTTTTATAGATCCATCTTTTATGATGTCAACTGATATAATATGTTTAGGACTAAATTGACAAAATTGAAAGGTTTAAAACTAAATTGGCCGTCGTATAATAGGTTTAAAACTTTTTGGACAATTTTCTCCAACCATTTACGAGTGATTGGTTAAATTGACACGACCCAAAAATCTCCAGGGTCCTAATATTAGGAAAAACTATCTCCATTACACAATTCGGAGTATCAACAACAGTGGTTAATTTGTTGCATCAGAGCAAGCAAGATCAAGCTTGTCCAAACCCTCACACGTGTCGAGGTTTAATTATCCAATATGTGGGTGCCTATCGATCTGAAGCTTCTAGAGATTATAGCTTTCTTCAGGAGACGACTCTCCAAGCAATGGGCAAGCAGATACTATCGCACCCAAGAACTTCGGTAGAAGAGCTCATTGAACCAAAAGTTATACCCTATTTCGGTTTACTCCCAAAATTAACAGTTCAATCATGCAAATGGAGGGCAGAGCTTCACCAGAGATTCAAATTCATTTACAAACCCTAATTTTACCCTCCCAACCCCAAATTTTCCCCTCACGAGCCCTAATTTTCTCTTACGAACACTAATTTTTCCCTCCAATTGAGTGACACAGAGAGAGAAATACACCTTATTGACTGCGAGCAACAGCTAGCGATTGCGACGAGGGCGAGTGTGCAAGCACGAGCGGGCATGCGACATCATTTTTTTCATTACCCGGCCATGTTGGAATGAGTGAAGTCATTTCGCACATCCACATGGATTGGGTTATTAAAAAAATTATGACATGTCACTTAAACTCTTTATTTACAAATGCCATTTTTTTTGCTGGAATTTCTCAATGGAGACACTTAACTGATTTTTTTTTCAAAATTTGGCACTTAATTGAGTCAACAAAAATTTTTGGCACTAAAGTGAGGCCGTACACAACTTTTGGCACTTCTAGTATCCTTCTGCCTAGGATCTTCTCACTTAGTGTGATTTCCTTCGGTGACAGTTTACTAAGTGACTTCAATTGATGTAGTCCAAGTGGTTTGACATCACAGGCAAATAACTTAAAGGGTTAATATCACGAAAAATCTCAAACTGGTACACATGTGATAAATTTTTCCAAAACTAATTTTTTAACCACCAAAAATCCAAACTAATACATTTGTGACAAGTTTACCATAAACTAATTTTTTTACTATAAAAAATTCCAAACTGGTACATCTGTGACAAATTTACCCTCCGTTAGTTTCCGTTAAATGTTATCCTTCAAACTAGCGAGGCCTTGGCTTCACCAACTTGGCTAGCCTTGAGCTCTCTGGCATAGTGAGGCCAAGGCTCAATCCTCGCAGATCTGGCAAGCTCGAACTTCATTGGTTGCCTTCTATCGTTGTGGCCGGCCAAAGAAGAAAGAAAAAAATAAGAGAAAAATTAATTAAAAATTAGATATTTTTAAAAATAAAATATAAAAATAAAATAATTAAATATTCAATTTTTTAAAGAATAAAATAAAAGAATAAAATTATTTAAATGAGTGCCCGGAGGAAAATCAAATCATATTTTCCATACAAAACTAAAGAAAATATTTTCTTATTTATTTTCAGGTTTTAGTCAAACACCGAAAAATATTATTATCTTATTAGAAAATGACTTCCTAGAAATATTTTTTAGAAATGTCACATTTTTCGCTCAACAAACGGAGTGACAATTTTTTTAAAAAAATTATAAAAATTATCCATTAGATTTGTATTGCAAATAAGTGTTTTAACAGTATAATTTAAAAAAAATCATAAGAAACAAGTTTTCCTAAATTGGGTTAAAATATGAAAGTATTTTAACAATATGGTTGGATCGGGTCAGGTATAATCAGGTTGGGTATGGGTCGAGTATGGGTTAAGAAATTTACATTACGAATAAATGGGTCATAAACGGATTAATGGATCAAGTTGGGTCGGACCATTTATGACTCGACTCAACCGACCCATTTAACAAGTCTAATTCCAGGTATCATCCATGCAAGGTTGAATCAAGTTTTGGTTTTAATCCGCAGATTAACCTCTTGCAATCTTCCAACACTAAGTAAATCCTGAAGGTCATGAAGTAAATCGGAAGTCGTGTGCTACAACGAAACTTATTAAACCGACTATTCCCTTGTAGAGAAAAGACGAAACTTAGAGCACGCGTCAGATATCATTAATACTAGTAAAAATCCTCCTTCCACCGTTCACACTAAACATCAATGCACCTGCTTTCTTCAATCCATTCAACGAACATGATTCGATTCGCAAACCACGTCTATCCTCCAACTACCAAGAACGCAGGCATACATGATAATCTAGTGTTAGCGTCAAGTGCCAATTTATGTTGACTACAGACTGCAACTTGATATGGCTGAAAAATCACATCAAGCCCTGTCTATCCTTTAAGACCAAAGGCAACTCTTTCGATCGACAGCTCGCGGATTTAACTTGTAAGAGTACCGAGAGGTGAGAGAAGGTCAAAGATCTCCAAGCAAACTCATTTTGCTTGAACATCAGTTTGTTTCCCCATTTGGGAATTGTATCATCACATCAGCTTCGGGTTTTTTTTGCGAAATCAAGTCAAGATCTTTAAACTAAACTTGCCACAAAATATTTTCAATTCAATTTCATAGTTGATTTCCACCGTCAAATTTCCGACTGAGAAGCCAAAATTGACCACAAGGTTTTGATGGTAACATCATACGTGCATAGCTAAAGTGACAAGAAATTTGCTGGACTTTTCTTGCTCTCCCTTTTCTCATTCCATTTCCAAGTTGCAAACCAAATTTGCATATCCACAAAACTTCCTCTATCAAAGTCTAGGCCGTACTTCCAAAACCAAATTTGCATATGGATTATGTATTGTTGCACTGCCGTTACCGCTATCACTTCAGATAATTACATAGCTTTCTTCTGTTCTAGCATCATCTAATTCAAACTTTCAAAAATTTACCATAAAAGTAATAGTGGCTTGGTGAAGAAGCCAACCAAAATGATAACACGAATCGTAAAGTTGTGTTTACAATGACACGCTATTGAATCCATCGATTTAAGACCAAAAAAGGAAAGCCAGCTAAGAGAAAATGTTAACTGAGGATATAGACATGACTTGTTAGCATAATAGAAACTGCAGAAATGAAATAAAGCAGTACTTCTATATTTGAGAAAACAATATCAACCTACTGTCACGTGTATTACTGCATGGGGAGACATTCTCGGTAAACTGAGAACCTTTTTTGAAAAATCCAGAAGCATATCCGAGGTAGGGACCTTCTGTAGGACTATGTCTTTCGAATAAAAGATCTCTTTTCGAGTTTCTCCAGAAATCTTTCTACTAGAGATCACCATTCTCTCCAAAACCAGTGCATTCCCAAGTAGAAACTCAATTAGCTCGATCACGTATGGTTCAGTCACGCATGCATATATCATTACGTTCTTGAGGTGGTGTGCAAGACAATGAAATGTGCCCTTAACTGAATGCCAATAGCTACTCCCATCAGAATTACATGCTGGATCCCACATATTTCCCTGACAAATAGCAAACAAAGCGCAAAGCTCAAGCACTGATAAATCAAATAAATTTAATTTCTAAAAATTACACGACATCCAATATCCATAATTCAATCGCAAGTTAATGTACCTAAGGAAATTTAGAAATAAATTCCATGTAATGAAGATATGCCACTGTTCTCTACCAACGAAAGTAAAAATAATTTGAACTTTTAGAAAAAAAAATATCCCTTATTCTCACAAAACTGTAAGCTAAAGAAATAAATGTCTTTAACACCATTTATGGGCACTTGAATATTTGACGAATAAACAAACATGGTAAGTGTCTCTTGGAAAATCTCAAATCTCGAGTAGGTACCTGAATATCCTTGGGATTTGACGGATAAACATATATGGTAAGTGTTTCTAGAAAATCGCAAGTCTCTAGTAGACAAGAAATCCCAGAGAGGTGACACTTTGCCAAATTAAGTGTCATTGTCACAGACTTCCAGTTGAAAGATGGACGTGGTTCATTCTTCAGCTTCCATGTGCTGAAGTCCTGGAGATGGAAAATTGAGAACCATTGGAGGAACTAAAATACTTAAAACACAAAATAGGACAAACAAAAATCCAGAAAAGTAAAAGAAGAGCATCTCACTGATAACGCTTGATGTTCAGATAATTAAAGTAAATCAGAAAGATACAGCAACCAACAACAACTACTACGCCTCCGCTAACTAAGTCGGATCAAATACATAATATAAACAAAGTGTTAATCTTCTTTACTTCACGAATTGAAATCATTGCTTTAGGCCAAATTCTGGCATCCCCGCGCCTTGAAAGCTACAGTTTACTGCAAATAGTAATTGATGAATCCAATCTCCACTAAACTTCTTTCATACTTGTCAAACAACCAGAATTCCACACATTACACAAGCTGGAGTTATCACCCACTAGCCCTTCTAACTACCAATTGATATACACCTTAAGGATGAAGGCAACGATTCTGAGTAAAGACTCGGACGAAACCTTTCTTCATATAATATGCAAGATTAGATTCAGACTTTTATTATCACCAACAACAAAATGCTAAATCACCCAAGATAGCCCACAAATAAAGCAACACAAACAAAGCAGAAAGATTAGCTGACAAGAAAGCACAAACATGGACAACAAAAAAAGATCCATTCATATCAAATGGCAACATCATCCCTTATGCACCAAACATTTAGTTGCAGAAGTTGGATGAAATCAACTAAACGACAATGTTATAAGACAGAATCAAAAAAGACGAGCCTCATCTAAAATAAATAGTTTGCATTTGTGTTTTGAAGATTGAGGTATAATGCAAGACTTGGACGGTGGACAAACCCTCCAGCCACTACTGCCAACCAGTGCTCACATCAAGAAATTCTAATCGTATCACTTAAAAGGACTTCAAATCATTTAAAAAGAATGGAAACCTCCCCGTATAATCCAATTGCAATTAAATAGAATGGAAACCTACCTGTATAATCCAATTGCCCAGAGTAAAATTTGCAACGTCACGGAGCTTTTCCAAAAGCGTTTTGACCTCTCCACGTCTCCAACCAGAACCACATAGGGCCACATCATTAAGCGAAGACCCGCAATCCAAATTTATCATGTCATCCTCCTCATCCAGTTCAAGAGTCAATATTTTGATGTCCGACCTAGCAAGATCCAAATTTTCCAGGCGACAATTACAAACGCTCAATTCTTCAAGTGATGGATGTCTATCGAACTTCAGAACTCGTAGGCCACAGCAAGTCTGGAGAGACAAATTCTTCAACGACGGGCTACCCGAAACCAAATTACGCAGCACCTCGTCGCTTATATCAACATCAAACATCGACAACTTGCGAAGCGACTTCAACTGAATCTGTTCTCCAAATTCGACATTATATACATTCAACTTGAGCTCCTCTAGGCTACTAGCAGTAAAAAGAGCACTAGGCACTCTATAGTGAAAAGGTTCCGCCGGCACACCAAACCCAAGTAGGCAAACATGGAGGGCCCTCACCTTCTTCTTCAGCGCGAAGCATATCCACTCACCCAATTTATCAGGCGGAAAGAAGCATCCCAGCTCGAAACGGAACGTGTGGATTTCGGGGTTCTCGTGTAGCGCCAGCACATGGTCCACGAAATTCGAGACCCTGCCGCCACCAGCTCTGGGACGGCCGCGACGGCGGGGATGGAAATCGCCCACCTGGAAGGACAGGCTGCTCAGTGATCTCCAGAGGCCACGGAACGGCCGAAGCATCAAGGATGCGCGGACGGCGCACCTGAGCGGCAGGAAGGAGAGTATGTGGAGGAGGAGCGAGTCGGGCAAGCCACTGATCCTGTCGACCGCCTCGTCTTCGCTCTTTCGCGGGTCTGAACCGCCGGCTCCGTCCCTGAGATCATCAGTTCTCCTTCTCCTCCTCCTTCTCCTCATGGGTTCGCTCGCACGACTCGCAGGAGGCACGAGTGAATTCTTCAGATTGAGAAACCCAGGGAAGAAGGAAAGGACAACCGTACTTATATTGGGCCAGGGACGGTGGTTTCATATTGGGCCGGCCCAATTGGCGGGGCTAAGCTTGTTTCTTTGCTGAATAATATTGGGAGTATTTAAATGAGAAATATAATATGATGGCCTTCTTAATTGATATCTGATCGCGTGGAATGAATGATTTTCCCTTTAAATGAGAAGTACGATAGGAGTTCCTTCTAAATTTGCAAATCCCTATTTGGGTTATTCATCCTAGTTTTAACTCGCGTCTTAACTTATCAATGGGGTTAGTGTAATAATATTCACAGATCAATATGAGTAATCTCGTAAACAAAACTATTTGCTAAAATTTAATTTTAGATTGACATTTTTCATCGATCTTTTATACATATTTAAAGAAACACGAAACTTCCTATTGTGTTATACTTCTTTAGGTGCACCTGGATCAATATGTAATCAATGTTCATGATTTTGTAAATCAATAGACGCAAGAAAAAAGGAAACCGCATGTGTAGTTAGTTCATATAAATGGTTGCTCCATATATTTTGATGCTAATGACGAAGCTTTACGGCTCCGGTAATTTTTATGCCAGTCATTAAAGACTTTAATTGCGAGGTTCTTATTTTACAGTAAGTTAAGGACGGCAAAACGTGGATTTACTAGATACTACCCAAGGGCTATATATGCACGGGATACATGTAGTAGATTCATTCATTACACAACATTCAGAATGGAAAAAGTTGTCAAAATAGATACTATGAGAGTTCTTTAGAAGTAGATTGTTCGTCTTCTTGAAAATTATTTTTGTTCTCTTCCTATATACACTATGTGATAGCAACGGTCATTCTCTTTCGATGTGATAGATGCTTTTAAAACCACGTGACGCAGGCCGAAAAAATTGCCAACTTGATAAGCCCTTGAGGCTGCACTTGAGATATATGACTATCCAAATTGACTAGCATAAATTTTAAAAATCTTGTGGTATGACTAAAATGCTTTTTTGTTCAAGTAACAGTTATTGATAGCCTCGGGTTGGTGCTCCTTCGACCTTTTCAAATCCTCCGGAAGTCATTGATAAAATCAAAAAGTGTTTTTCGAATACTAATGCCAAATTACATGAAGTAGACGTTTCTTATTAAAAAAAAGGTTACATACAAAGAAAGTCGTTGATAAAGTTTTCCAGTTTAGTTTTCTATTTTAATGAAATTTTCTCATTAATTTCTTTCAAACGTTAAAATTGTAATACCGTGAAAGCAAAAAACCATCTACCACCCTAGAAAAAGAAAAAAACTACTTACATTTATTTACGAGATGCACGTGGCGCGTCTAGAAGGTAAATGAAAAACAACAGGATCGTTATATACATTCATCTTCCATTTTTCTTTATTTCCATTCCACGAGATTGGACACCAATTTAGAAGGCAATCAGATCATATTTCTCTTTTCAATACTCCTAGTATTATCAGCAAATAAACAAGCTTAGCCCTTTCCATAAAAAAAAAAAAAAACCAAGATTAGCCCCCGCATATTGGGCCGGCCCAATATGAATTCACGGTATAAATATAAAGAGTTTCCTTGTGCCTCCCGCGACTTGTGTGAGCGAAGCCATGAGGAGAACCGATGATCGCAGAGACAGCGAAGAGGATGAGGCGGTCGACAGGATCAGCGGTTTGCCCGACTCGCTACTCCTCCACATACTCTCCTTCCTGCCCTTCAGGTGCGCTGTCCGCGCATCCTTGATACTTGGGCCGTTCCGTGGCCTTTGGAGATCTCTGAGTAGTCTGTCCTTCGAGGAGTGCGATTTCCATGCCTGCCGTCGCGGCCGTTCTGGAGCCGGTGAGTTCTTGAATTTCGTCGAGCATGTGTTGGCTCTACACGAGAGCCCCAAAATCCATACGTTCCGTATCGAGTTGGACTTTCATGCGAGTGGCTCTACTAACCCTGAATTTGACGGTCGTGGAGTAATGTCAAATAGACTGGATGAGTGGATATGCTACGCGCTGAAGAAAAAGGTGAAGGCCCTGGATGTTGCCCTAGGTGGCTGTGCTAGGCCGATGGGAGCAAAGCCAGCTCTTCACTATAGAGTGCCGAGTGCTGTTCTCGGTTCTAGTAACCTGGTGGAGCTTAAATTGAAGGTTTGTAATATCGAATCTCTAGGACAGATTCATTTGAAATCGCTTCAAAAGTTGTCGATGTTTGATGTTAATTTAAGCGAAGAGGTGATACAAAATCTGGTTTCGGGAAGCCCGTCATTGAAGAAGGTGTCCCTCCAATATTGCCATGGCCTACAAGTTCTGAAGTTCGAAAGGCACCCGTCCCTTGAAGAATTGAATGTTTGTAATTGTGTTGACCTGGAAAAAGTGGATCTTGCTAGTTCGGGCATCAAAATATTGGCCGTCTATGTCGGTTATCCCTTGAGTAAGATAATCTGTCCGAATGTCATGACACTTGAACTGGATGGATTACAAGATGATGTAAATTTGGATTGCGGGTCTTCCCTTAATGATGTGGCCCTCTATGTCAGCGGTTTTGGAGATTTCTTGTTGGAACGAGGTGTCTTTCTGGAATATTACGAGTTCAAAAGGCTTCTGAAAAAGCTCCGTAGCATTGCACATTTTACTCTGTGCAATCGGAGTATACTGGTAGGTTTCCATTCTATTTAAATGATTTGAATGTTAAGTGATAAGATTAGAATTTCTTGATGAGAGCTGGCAGTGGTGGCTGGAGACTTATTTGTTTAGTTTGTCCATTGTCCAGTCTTGCACTATTAGCTTAAATCTTCAAAACACTCTTTCTTATAACATTGTCACTGTTGCCATTTGATATGAATGGATCTTTTTTCTGTTGTCCATATTTGTGCTTTCTTGTCAAAATTCAGCAGTCATTCAATACCAGTTTGAATAGCATTGTGGTAGATTTATCCATCTCAAATTAATGGTCGATTTTGTTTTTTTTTTTGGTCTTATTGAGTCTATCAGGTCACGACCTGCTTTATGGACAGCTTAGCATATTGCTGGGACTTGTTGTCAGCTAACCTTGTTGCTTTGTTTGTGTATTTTTGGGTAATTTAGCTTTTTGATGTTTGTGATGATAAAAGTCTGAATCTAATCATGCATATTTGATAAAGGAAGGTCTCATCAGGAGTCTTTACTCAGTAGCAATTATTGATTGATGCCTTCATCCTTAAGGGTGCTTGTTTGCGTTAAAGCTTAAGTATATCACATGGAGGTGTATATCAATTAATAGCAAGAAAGTCTAGTGGGTGATAACTCTAGCTTGTGTAATATGTGGCATTCTAGTTGTTTGACTAGTATGATAGAAGTGTAGTGGAGATTGGATCCATTAATTACTCTTGGCAGTAAATTGTAGCTCTCAAGGCGTAGGGGTGCCAGAATGATTTAAATTCGTGAAGTAAAGAAGATATCCACTTTGTTAATATTGCGTATTGATCCAACTTAGTTAGAGGAGGCGTCGTTGTTGTATGTTTCTGATTTACTTTAATTATCGAAACATCAAGCATTATGGGTCAGATGCTATTCTTTTACTTTTTTTAACTTTTTGTTTGTCTTATTTTATGTTTTTCTTGTTTTATGTTTTAAGGATCTCAATTCCTCCATTGATTCTCCAGGTCTTTAGCATATGGGAGCTGAACAATCAAACATGTCCATCTTTCAACTGGAAGTCAGTGACAATGACACTTAATATCGCAAAGTGGCACCTCCCTGGGATTTCTTACCTATTAGAGGCTTGCGATTTTCTAGAAACACTTACCATATATGTTTATCCGTCAAATCCCGAAGTTATTCAGGTACCTACTAGAGATTTGAGACTTACCATATATGGTTATTCGTCAAATATTCAAGTGCCTATAAATGGTGTTAGAGACATTCATTTCTTCAGCTTACAGTTTTGCGAGAATAAGGGATATTTTTTTTCTAAAAGTTCAAATTATTTTTACTTTCATTGGTAGAGAAGAGTGGCACCTCTTCATTACATGGAATTTATTTCTAAATTTCCTTAAGTACATTAACTTGCAATTGAATTATGGATATTGGATATCAGAAGCAGTATATTTGTTTAGAAATTAAATTTGTCTGATTTATTAATGCTTGGGCTTTGCACTTTGCTTGCTATTTTTCAGAGAAATACGTGGGATCGAGCGTGTAATTTTGATGGGAGGAGTTATTGGCATTCTGTTCAAGGCACATTTCATTGTCTTGCTCACCACCTCAAGAATGTAATGGTATATGCATGCGTGACCGAACCATACGTGATTGAGCTAATCGAGTTTTTACTTGGGAACGCACTGGTTTTGGAGAAAATGGTGATCTCTACTAAAAGGAATTCTAAAGAAAATCGAAATGGGATTTTATATTTAGCTGACACCTCCGGCCTAGAAAAGGACTATACTTCGGATATGCTTCTGGATTTTTCGCAAAAGGTTCTTAGTTTACCGAGAATTTCTCCCCGTGCAGTCGTACACATGGCAGTATGTTGATATGGTTTTCCCAAATGTAGAAGTACTGCTCTATTTCATTTATACAATTTCTACTATGCTAACAAGTCATGTCTCTGTCGTCAGTTTACATTTTCTTTTAGCTGGCTTTCTCTTTTGGTCTTAAATCGATGGATTCAATAGTTTATTATTGGAAACACACTTTACGAATCCTGTTATCATTTTAGTTGGCTTCTTCACCGAGCGACTATTGCTTTCGTCTTAAATTTATCAAAGTTTGAAGTAGATGATGCAGGAAACATCGCGAGAACAAAAGCTATGTAATAATCTGGATTGATAGCGGTAATGGTACTCCGGCAATACGTAATCCATATGCAAAAGCAAAATATGCAAATTTGGTTTTGGAAGTATGGCCTAGACTTTAACAGAGGAAGTTTTGTGGATGTGCAAAGTTGGTTCCCAACTTGGAAATGGAAAGAAAGTGAGGGAGAGTAAGAAAAGTCCAAAAAGCAAATTGCTTGTCACTTTAGCTATAAATGTATGGTGTTACCATCAAACCCTTGTGCTCAACTTTGGCTTCTCAGAGTTGGAAATTTGACAGTGAAATCAACTATAAATTGAACTGAATATATCTTGTGGCTAGTTTAGTTTAAGGATCTTGATTTGATTTCTCAAAATAAACTCGAGGCTCGTGTGTTGAAACAATTTCCAAATGAGGAAACAATCTGATGTTACTTTGCTTGGAGATCTTTGACCTTTTCTGACCTCTGAGTAGTCTTCCAAGTTAAATCGCGAGCTGTGGCTTATTTCGGTTGTGCTCATGTCCGAAGTCGCCTTGTATGGTCAACAAAAAAATTGCTTTTAAAGGTTAAAGGTGAGGGCTTGATGTGATTCTTCTGAAATACCAAGTTGCAGTCTGAAGTCAACAAAATTGTCACTTGACACAAACACTGTATGGTTGCGTTCTTGGTGGTCGGAGGATAGACGTGGTTTGCGAAATCAATCATCTTCGTCGAATGGGCTGATGAAAATAGGTGCGTTGAAGTTTAGTGTGAATGCTGAAAGGAAGGTTCTTGCTAGTACAAATGATAACTGATGGGTGCTCTAAGTTTAGTCTTTTCTGTACGAGGAAACAATCGCTTCGCACATATTTGCTGTAGCACATGAATTCTTATTTAGTTCATGACGTCAAGAATTTAGTTAGTGTTGGAAAGTTGCAAGAGCTTAAATTAAATCCAAAACTTGATTCAACCTTGCATTGACTATACCCGGAAGAGAAATATGATATTTGACTTCACTTCTCGCACATCTTACCGAAAACGATGGGGATCTAACTAGAGGTCACAACTTATGCGAGGATTCACCATTAAAGGAGCAATGTATTGACTGTAATAGGAAAAATTGACTAAAAAATAATTAACTTATTGTATGACAGCTAATTTAGTACTAAAATTTTCAATAATGTAAATTTAGTCTTAAATTTTTTAATGATTTATCAATTTAGTCTTAAAATTTGTTATATTTCTCGTTTCAATACTCCCATTATTATCAACAAATAAACAAGCTTAGCAGTTTCCATAAAATAAAAAAAAAACCAAGATTAGCCCCGCCTATTGGGCCGGCCCAGTATGAACTCACGGTATAAATATTCAGTATTTGCATTCCACCTGAAAGCATTTTTTCCTTCTGTTTCTCAGCCTGAAGAGTTCCCTTGTGTCTCCCGCGACTTGTATGAGCGCAGCCATGAGGAGAACTGACGGCAGTTGAGACCCGCAAAAGAGAAAAGAGGATGAGGCGGTCGACAGGATCAGCGGCTTGCCCGACTCGCTCCTCCTCCACATACTCTCCTTCCTGCCCTTCAGGTGCGCTGTCCGCGCATCCTTGATGCTTCGCCATTCCATGGCCTTTGGAGATCTCTGAGCAGTCTGTCCTTCCATGAGTGCGATTTCCATGCCTGCCGTCACGGCCGTTCTGGAGCTGGCGGCGGCGGCTCCAGAACGGAATTTAATCTTGCATATTTGATAAGGGAAGGTTTCGTGAGTAGTCTTTACTCAGTATAAATTAAAGATTGATTCCTTCATCCTTAAGGGTACTTGTTTGTGTCAGTTATTCCAAAACTTAAGTAAATCACCTGGAGGTGTATATCAATTAATACTTAGAAGGGCTGGTGGGTGATAACTCGAGCCTGTGTAATGCGTGGCATTCTAGTTGTTTGACTAGTATGATAGAAGTGTAGTGGAGATTGGATCCATCAAGTACTCCTTGCAGTAAACTGCAGTTTTCAAGGCGATGGGTGCCCAAATTTGAGTTAAAGCAATGATTTCAATTCATGAAGTAAAGAAGTTATCCACTTTGTTTATCTTATGCATTTGATCCGACTTAATTAGTGGAGGCGCAGTAGTTGTTGTCGGTTGTTGTATGTTTCTGATTCACTTTATTTATATAAACATAAAGTATTATCGGTCAGATGTTGTTCTTTTACTTTTTTTAGATTTTTCTATGTCCTATTTTATGTTTTATGGATCTCAATTCCTCCAATGGTTCTCTGTTTTCCATCTGCAGGTTTTCAGCATATGGGAGCTGATGCATCAACCTTGCCCAACTTTCAGCTGGAAGTCTGCGACAATGACACTTAATTTGGCAAAGTGGCACCTCCCTGGGATTTCTTACCTCCTAGAGAATTGCGACTTTCTAGAAACACTTATCATATATGTTTATCCGTCAAATGCCGAGGATATTACGGTACCTACTTGTGATTTTTCAGAGACACTTACCATATATGTTTATTTGTCGTGCCTGATAAAAGGTGTTAGAGACATTTATTGCTTTAGCTTATAGTTTTGTGAGAATGAAACGATATTTTTCTCTGAAAGTCAAAATTATTTTTACTTTCATTGATATAGAACAGTGGCGCCTCTTCATTACATTGAATTTATCTCTAAATTTTGCTAAGTATATTAACTTGCGATTGAACTATGGATATTGGATGTCAAAAATAGTATATTTTTGGAATAAGCACATTAGAAGTCCTAAAACTTGTCACGAAAGTGCAATTGAGTTCTAAAACTTTTAAAAAGTGCAATCAAGTCCTAAATCTTTCAAAAAGTACAATCGAGTCCTAAAACTTGTTGCGAAAGTGCAATTGAGTCCTAAAACTTTTAAAATGTGCAATCAAAAGAATAACTTAATTGGACTAACTGGACAAGTTTTAGGACTCGATTGCACTTTTTGAAAATTTTAGGATTGAATTGCACTTTCGTGATAAGTTTTAGGACTCAATTGCACTTATTCCCATATTTTTTTAGAAATTAAATTTATTTGATTTATCAATGCTTGAGCTTTGCACTTTGTTTGCCATTTTGTCAGGGAGGTACGTGGAATCGAGTTTGATGGAAGGAGTTACTGGAATTTAGTTGAGGGCACATTTCATTGTCTTGCATACCACCTCAAGAATGTAATGGTATATGCATGTGTGACCGAACCATATGTGATCGAGCTCATCGAGTTTCTGCTTGGAAACGCACTGGTTTTGGAGAAAATGGTGATCTCTACTAAAAAGAACTTTGGACAAACTCGAAATGGGATTGACATCGGCGTACAGAAGGACTCTCCCCCGGATATGCTTCTGGAATTTTCAAAAAAGGTCTTTAGTTTACCAAGAATATCTCCCCGTGCAGTAGTACACATGGCAGTATGTTGATATGGTTTTTTCAAACATGGGAGCACTAATTATTTCATTTCTACAGTTTCTATTATACTAACAATTGATGTCACTTCGCAACACCTTTGCACCTGTCGGGACATCCTTTGTCCTCTTAGGTTCGAGGTTTTTGTGTTCGGCTACCCCCTTGTATTGTGTGTGTTGAAAAGTCAATATAATTCTTACCTTACCAAAAAAAAAAAAAAACAATTGATGTCACTATTCTCAGTTAACAATCTCTCTCTTTTGGTCTTAAATTGATGGATTCAATAGTTTATCAATGGAAAAACATGTTTATGAAACCTGTTATCATTTTGGTCGGTTTTTTCTCTAAGCCACTATTGCTGTCATTGTAAATTTTTCGAAGTTTGAAGTAGATGATGCAGTAAACATTGCCAGAACAGAAGAAAGCTATGTAATAGTCTGTATTGATAGTGGTAATGGTACTCCAGCAATACGTCATCCATATGCAAAAGCAAAATATGCAAATTTGGTTTTGGAAGTGGGGCCTAGACTTTAATAGAGGAAGTTTTGTGGATATGCAATTTGGTTCCCAACTTGGAAATGGAATGAAAGGAAGGGAGGGTAAGAAAAGTCCAGCAAATTTCTTGTCACTTTAGCTAGACATGTATGATGTTACCATCCAACCATTGTGGTCAATCTTGGCTACTCAGAATGATCAAATTCAATTTGACAGTGGAAATCAACTATAAATTAAACTAAACATATCTTGTGGCAAGTTTATTTTAATGATCTTGATTTGATTTCGTAAAATAAACTAGAGGCATGTGATGATACAATTTCCAAATGGGGAAACTAATTGAGTAGTCTTGAATGTTAAATCATTGATGCTTCGGCCCTTCCATGGCCTAAAATAGTGTCCACAATTTATAAGGGAAGTTCCTCTAATGAATGTTTTGCTAGCCAGTACAGTCGATGATAAACTGTCGTCCTCGAAGGTGTACGTCTATGAGTCTATCCGTGCTAGACGATAGACATCAGTTTTTTTTTTTTTTGGTCGAAAATAGATATGAGTTAGAGTTACCTATGAAAGGAATGCCGTGTTTACTTGTATACTCCAACAAGGTGAACCGAAGGTGTATGCGTATGAAAGGAATGCCATGTTTACTTGTACAGTCGATGATAAACCGTCGTCCTCGAAGGTGTATGTCTATGAGTCTTTCGTGCTAGACAATAGATATCAGTTTTTTTTTTTGTCGAAAATAGATATGAGTTAGAGTTACCTATGAAAGGAATGCCATGTTTACTTGTATAGGCCAACAAGGTGAACCGAAAATCTTAAATATGCTTGCAGTTGAGAAAAAATCACCTTATGTGGTTGCTACTTAGGAAAAATTATCTAAAAAGTCTTGAATATATTTCACTTTTGCCAATTTAGTCATAAATCTTTTAATTTTACCAATTAATTTCTAAATCTTTTCATATTTTGCCAATTGAATCCATCCGACCAATTTTGGGTGGAATTTATTTAGCCAGCATTGACGTGCACAATATTTAATATTTTTTTAATTTTTTAAAACTTTTTTTAATTTTGAATTTTTTCTTTTTCCTTTCCTTTTTCTCTTTTTTTATGGTTTTCCTCGTTTACTCTTGTTTTTTTTTCATAGCAATAGCCGGCAAGGGTCAACGGGCCCTCGTTGACCATAGACGAGGGTCGCCGGGTCCTTGCCCGGCCTTACCGGCTGTGGGTGAGGCCGCCTTCGCCCGAGACCGCTATGACCTCGCCTTGATCTGGGTGAGGCCATCCGGCCACTGGTTAAAAAACAACAAAAGTTAAGAAAGGAAACAACAAAAATAAAAATAAAAATAAGAGAAAAAGAAAAGAAAATTTAATAAAAAATTCTAAAAAAATATTAAAATATAATTAAAAATTATTCACGTCAGTGCTGGCTGTACCACGTAAGATGCATAAGCATTTTCCAGGGTAATTTGACTTAATGGACTCAATTGACAAAATTGAAAGGTTTAGAATTGAATTTGCAAAAATGCAATAGATTTGTGACTTTTTGGACAATTTTCCCTCACTACTTATGTTTTGAAGTTTTGAATACTTAAAAATTGGTGCTTGGTTCAAGCGACCTAGGGCCTGTTTGACAACTAGCCAAATAGTAAAAATTTCTGTTCTTTTGTTCCCATAATCAGTTTTGGAACAGAAATCCATTTGTTAATTTTTTTGATTATGGGCCCAAATTCTTGCAAATTTGTGCCCATAATCAGTTTTGGAGCAGAATCAAGAAAAAAAAAGTAACTTCTTGATTCTGGGAACAAAAATGAGAATCAATTTTTTTTTCTTCTTCTTTTTCTTGGTTTTTAATGTAGCTTCTAATGTCCGGGGCGAGGGCCACCCTTGCCGTATCTGGCGAGATTAAAATATTTTACTAAAAAAATGTTATTAATAAAAAAAGTATTTTACCGGTCATGAACAAAAAAAAAATTATTTTACCAGCCATGGCCAGCGACTAGGCCATGAAAAAAAAATATTATTAATAAAAAAATTTATCGACCATGGTTGGCGACCAGGCCATGGCAAAAAAAAAGGAAAAAAATATTTTTAATAAAAATATTTTTTATTAAAATATTTTAATAAAAATATTATTAATAAAAAATATTTATAAAAAAGAATATTTTACCGGCCATGGCCAAAAAAAAGAAAAAAATATTATTAATAAAAAAAATTTTACCGGCCATGGCCAAAAATAATAAAAAATTATTTTTTAATAAAAGTATTATTAATAAAGAAATTTTTTACAGGCCATGGCCAAAAAAATAAAAAAAATTATTTTTAATAAAAAGTATTATTAATTAAAAAATATTTTACCGGCCATGGCCAAGAAGGAGGAGAAGAAAAAAAGAAAAGAAAGAAATATTAAAATATTTAAAATATTATTAAAATATTATTAATTAAAATAAATTTTATGCCGTTACCAAACGCATTTATGTTCTTTTACTATTTCAGGAATAGAAATTTTGGGTCGTTACTATACGCCTTCAAATGTTCAGAATCAGTTTCCGAGCACAGAGTAAAAAAGAATCATTTCTGAGCAGAATTAGTTCCCGGGCACAGAATCGTTGCCATGCGTACCCTTATAGGTCTTTTTCTCAATAGTGAAATTCATTTCTTTAGTCTTTATACTTCATATGTTCACGTACCAGAGTTTAAACCTTTTCAACTTTTGCCAATTGAGTCTATCTGGCAAATTTTGGTCAGAAATTACTGATGAGGACGCCGACCGTCTTATGTGGCTAGAAATTACTGACAGAAATTACCCCATTCTCTTTCTCTTCCTCATCTCCGTCTCCATTGGCGGCATTGAAGGTGCGTCTTGGTTCTGGGTTCACTAATCGATGGATTGATTTCCTTTGATCTTGATGTAATGATTGATTTGTGAATCGATTTGCTTCATCTGTGCGTCTCTATTTCTCGGCCAGAGAATTCCCAAGTGCCTTTTAATCTCGAGTCTTCAAGCTGTGCCTGGGGTGGCTCGGATTCTAGCTTCCCTCGCTGAACTTATTGCATAGATAGGAGAGCGATTTAGAACTGCCTTTTGGTGTTTCTCCTTTTGGTCTCCTAAATTGTAGTTGTTGTGTACAGGGGATATTAATAATTGTGCGCGCGCGCGAGAGTGTGTTTCCACTCTCCCATTTTCTACTTTTCAAGAAGTATAAGCATCTCAATTCCAATCTTCTTAGTTTTTTGTTTTCTCTGTAATTGTGTTTTATAGTAAACTAAAAATCTTCATCCAGCTAGTTTCTCTGTAATTGTGTTGTTCTTCTGGAATTTCCAGAAAACTTCGTTTTGATTTGGATTAAATGCTGCTTTTGTTACCGTTTGTGTTCATGGAAATCTTTTGGTGTTGAACTCGGAAAGAAGGAACCAATGATTCTGGGGTTTTTCATGTGCAGGTTGAGAATTCGCATAAAAAAATTGCCCGACCGCGTGGCGGAGGATCGCCTGCGCTACCTCTTCTCCGCCACAGGCGAAGTTACAAACGTCTACACCATGTGACCGAGTATGTGCTGCATTCACCCTCTTCCTCTTTTTATTCTTGCGAGCCCTCTCTTTTCCTTGAACGCTTCTTTGAACCAGTGTGTTTCAACATGTGCAGCGATGGTCAGAGCAGGGATTCGCCTATATCGGGTTTCGGACAGAGAAGGCCGTGCAAGAAGCCATTATGTGCTTCAATGGCTTCCAGTTCAACGGTGGCCGGATCAAAGACCCGAAGAATTTTTCTCTTCTCTATTAGTTTGCTAAAGTGGCTCCTCAAAGTCTCCTCAGAAGTGTTAAATTTGATATTCTTAACACGAAGAAATCTTGCCTGTAAAATAAAAGGCAAAAACAAAAGTATAATGCCTAAAAAAAAAGCGGGACTTTCTCCTAACTTGTTTTCTGGCATGCATAATATACAGGGAAATGCATGTTGCTACTATGTCAAAAGAAGGGCAGCTTTAAGAAGGAAAGGGAATTTGAAAAAATTATATGCAAAATTGCAGCATCAATTTTGCTTGGCCTCACTGAATGACTCTTACACTAGAATTTTAGAGAGAGAAAATGTTTAGAGAGAAATTCTAAAAAATACATGTTACTCATATGCTTAGATAGGGTGCCCTATTTATACACAAGTACCTCTCTTTACAACCATCCATTTTTTTTTATCTAACAGTGGAGGATCACTTCTCATCTAATCAATCCAACGGTGGAGATTCATCTTGATCTAACAACAGTGGATGAATCTAACGGTAGAAATCGAATCCACCTTATTTTATAACTTAAGAATGATAGGATTTGGCACTCTCGGGTTTTGATGACTTGTGAAGCATGAGTGCCTTTTTTAGTCCGTCTTCTTCATGATCAATATGGAGAACTTTTTTTTTTAGTAATGTCCCGAAAAAAATAAAAATAAAACAACCTCAATTGCTTACATGTTAGTTGTTACGAGAGCAAGGCATATAATCCTTAAGATGCAATTTCAACAAATTTGACAAAGTATCTAACAAGAGCAAATATATTAGAACGACTGTCCATAAATAAGAAATCATTGTTTTAAATTTGTCAAAATGACTCAATTAAATCATGGCATTCAAATAGCAATACTTGCACTAAATCTCGAGGTGGAGATATGAGCCCAATATATCTTTATTTGCAATTTATGAAACAAGTATGACCGCCCTAATTTAAGCACAAAAGCGCCGTGAAATGTGAAATTATAGGGTACAATATTGCACGAAATCAAGTGCAAGGGCATTGTAAAATAATATATATATATATATATATATAAGGTAAAATGTTGCATGTTACTTGCCTCAGCCATGGAGGGGTTATTGGCATGTAGGCGAGGATGCGCAGTTCGCCGATTTGGGTGAGTTGCACGAGTGTTCCTTGGTTTGGTTTTGGTCGCACAAGATATGTATTGATCAACCCGGTGCGGATCATCATGCACCACAAGAGACAACACCATTTTTCTAGCAATCTCTTATTGGATATCATTGGTTGTCGAAACAATTGTAAACGAGTGTTACGTTATTTGAGATAATGTTGAGAAATGAGAGTGCTTTCATTCTCATCCTAGTACACAAAAAATAGCATTTATGCTAATTATGCATAGCTCAAAATTCTAGATTTTACTGTTGTAACAGCATGTATTTCGATGTAATTTCGGGATCAATAAAATTGACATTATTTCGCATTTCATTTTAGTAAATCTCGCCCAGAGCTGATCACTCTCGGGATACTAACCAATAGGGTATGGCTAACTAGGAAACGGTACGTGGACCATGGACCCAATCGTGAATCGGATACCGATCACGAGAAATGATGAGGGAATATTTTGGACCGATGTAGGCCGATCTTAGGAAAAGTAATAGATTTGATTTGGCCAAGGCCAACGATGTACAATCGGATCGCAGGTGATTCTGCACGACCGAAAGTGCACGTGGTCAACCAGTCCTGAACTTCAACCGAACGATCGCGACCTTTGGAACTAACTATAATTCCTCTCTTTCTCTTGGTGATCAGGACTGTCATGACTTGGATAACCCTAAGTCGATACGCGTAACCCCTAAACAGCCGCCCGTTAGTGAGAGAGACCCTGAAATTGGAAATTGAGCAAGATTTGGTTACGAAATTGGACCCGGACTTCGAGGTCGATTTTCGAAGGCTTGTGCGACTATTTTTTGTGGCCGATGTCGTTTTGGGGTGGCCACATACATTTGGGGCTAGTACAGCCGAAAAATGGAATTTCGACCCGGGAGTGAAAAAATTACCATTTTTGCCTCTCAAGACTTTAATGCCGATTTTCAAGGGCATAAGTGATTATTTTGCGACGCTAACACCATTTTTGACTGGCCATGTATATTTGGGGTTGGTACGGTCGAAAAATGGAATTTCGACCCGAAATCGAAAAAATTATCATTTTGCCCCTAGGTCATTTTTGGTATTCCGAATTATTGGGCAATTTTGGAGGTTTAATTAAGGTTTTAATTAGTTAATTATGGTCAGCCAATAATTGAGCTAAAGGACCAATAAGCCCATGCATTATTGGATGAGGTTGAATGATAGCCTTTGGATTAAGGGGCATATTGGTCAAGTGGTCTTGATGGTCGACACTTGGATTCCACCCAAGACTCCTTTGACTATCCCTTGGACTCCTTGACCGGCCATTCTCCCCCTCCCACGCCGTTCTCTCCCTTCCTTTCTCTCCTCCTCCGCCGTTTGGACGCCACACCGCCGAAGCAAGCCGTCATACGTCGGAGCCGTCGTACGTCGAAGCTGTCGTACACTGGAGTTGCTGCTCGCCGGCGTCACCTTGCCTCGCCACCACTAGCACCAGCTCTCTCTCTCTCTCTCTCTCTCTCTCTCTCTCTCTCTCTCTCTCTCTCTCTCTCTCTCTCTCTCTCTCTCTCTCTCTCTCTCTCTCTCTCCGTTCGGTGTAAGGACACCGCCGTTCGCCGGAGAGCCGGACAAGCCGGATCACCGCCGCCGTGCATCGCCGTGAGCCACCGTCCACGCTGACCGATCGCCACCGTCCCTCTCCCTCACCGACTCACCTGTCCCTCGCCACCATCATTTTCGCCGCCGATCAGCCCGGCCGTGAGGACCACCGCCGAGCGTCGCCAAGACCGTCGACTGTCGCCGCTCGCCGGGAACGCCGCCGCCGATTCCACTGTCCACCGGTGATCGGCCGCCGTTCCTCGTCGTCGTGACTTAGGAGTTGGTGAGTGTACCTCCTAAACCCGGACTAGGACTGATAGTGCGTTTTCTGGACTGGGTTGAGTAATGTTAGTGCGTACGAAGAGAGATTTGAAAACCGATTGGTGGGAATTGATATCGGGACAAATTTGATGGAGTAATGAGATTTATTTGAGGACAAATAGTGGTCCCGGAGTGGCTGATTTGGGGGCTATTCAGTGAAGGATTATTGGACTGCAATAGGCAGTTTTAGAATTGATTGGGGAAAACTGCCGGGATTGCTTGGGGTGGTTGACTGTTGACTGAATTGTGATTTATTTGTGCTCAATTGTGATAGATTGTGATATGCCATGTCGCGTGCTCGTGGGTCGAATGGTGCGGATTGTGATTGCCTGAATTGAATGCCAAATTGTACACTGTGAATTGGGCCGCACGGTATTAATTGGTCAAGTGGGCATGCTGTTGTGAATTGAGCACATTATTGTGGCATAAATTTAATTGGATGCCAAGTTATGTTAGATGCTCATGATGCATTGTGCTGCATTTTATGGCCACGCATTGTGTATGCCGAGAGTGGAGCATGTGATGTAATTGTGCGAGAATGCGTGCCTGCCATGAGCATGTGATCACCTAAAATACCTTGATGTGTTTTACGCGAGATTCAGATAATAACTGGCCGTGTGTATGTGTGATCACATTTCGCCCTGATGCGTGTTACGCGGGGTGTGCCGTCCTCATGCACTTTATAGCAGGACGATGCCCGGTACGTCCGGAAGACGACCAGCCTCATGCACTTTGAAGCAGGCTTTGGTTCGTAAGGAGATCAGTGTTGCGCCTCATGCACTTTGTAGCAGGCTAGAGACACTGGGCCTGAGGCGTTTTTACGCTGGCCACAGAGTGTTGTGTTTAAGAAAGGGACCTGATGCAATTTTACACGGGTTGTATTAAATGATAAATTGAGTATTTGCCAGTGTGCTAGTGTGGGCTAGTGAGCCGAGACATGAATATGGCATGATGATAGCATATGCATGCATAAAAATGCATGGGCCAGTGTGCGAGTGTGCGAGACTCAGTGAATGGCACGTGATACAAACACTGATGAGCGTAAGCATGCATATGACGTACGTATGAATAGTGTGTTCGTGTATGTGCATTGATCATTATATTGAGATGCTTAACCTGCAGGGTCAGCCAGGTAAGTGATCGGGGCCCGAGGGCCCAGATAGGAGGATGATTGTGATTTGTATTGCTATGCTGGTTGTGATATGCCTGTCAGGAGAATGTATGTTAGCCTAGCCTAGGTTTAGGGGTTATACTCGCTGAGATTCGTCTCATTATTATATAAACCCACTCTTTTTAGACCCCCAGCCATGAATTCAGGAAACCCGTCTCCTCGCTTCGGGATCCCGAGTCACGTGGATAATCAGCATGTGGAATACCCTCTAGGAGATGATCGGGCTTATGTAAAGCATTCAAGTGTGGTTTGGGTTTACGAGGGTGGTTTGTACCTGAATCCCTATTCGTACGTGGCGTGGACGTATCGAGATGGTATAGAGGAGACCGGCCCACTGAGGAGTTTCGAGCCCCCTTATGATGGTGTTGGTGAATGGGATCCTTCGGCAATCAAGCCTCCATATGGCAAGATCGTGGATCCTAAGAAACCGGACAACGAGCCGCCCGTAGTGCCCCCAGTGCAACCGCTGGCTGTTAAGCCATTACAAGCGTTTCCTCCAGAGTACGAGTTAGAGGACCCAGAAGATGGTCGAGTGGAGAATGACCCCTAGATGCCAGAGAGTCAATTTAGGGGTTGTATAGAGTAGGTTGATCAGCCAATTTTTGGAAAATAGGTCAACCTGTAGTGTGATCATGCTAACCCAGCCACCTGTTCCCTTTTTGATCCAGTGGCTGTTGACTGTTTAGATATCGGCTTGTATCTTTTGACTGTAAATGAAGTTTATAAAAAGGGTTTTCAATAGTAATATAAAGTATGTATACATTTTAAGCCGTATTGATTGTATGTTTGGCTATCCTTGGCTCATAATTATATTGTCAGGGTTTGTTTAGTTATTACTTCCGCTTGTGCTTTGCTCTCTGCTTGGGTAGTGGGTCGGCGACGCTTCCTGGGACGTCGCGAACATATCGACCAAGGTAGGGATGTTGCGTGCCGTGGGGTTCGGGGCGTGACAGCTGCGATAAGGAAAACAAATGATTATGGGTTTTGTACTTGCATTGCAACATTATCCAAACGAATTTGCTTTCAATTTCGACTCATCAGAGCAATAATCAGGAATGTATTGGTTAATATGATGCCACCATTAGAATACCATCATTTCAATTCGACCTAGTTATCAAATTCAATTGGCCTGACTAGTTTTAGACCAACTTTCTAGAATTCCTGCATCAACAATTCCCACTCCAATTTATATCCGAGGACATTTTGTGTAAGAAAAAATATACTAGAGGTAGCACTTGGCAAACCCTCCCTACTAGCAACAAGCAACTAAAGAACCCCCTTAACTAGAGCAACATCCAATCCTCTTTAAAACAGACCCGTCTTCTTTGACATTGATCGTTTGTCCCTGACCTGGAACAGAAGAAGCACCTGGGTTGTCACCCGCTTCGACTGCTTTCTTGCTCACGATCTGATAAATTTGACTAAGGACTTTGGCAAAAGCTGCTTCCACATTGGTCGCATCCAATGCGGAAGTTGACGTAACTAGCAAGGATCACCTAGAGAGTGATAAATAGGTGATCTAAAACTTTTAATCAATTTTTAAAGCGAAAACAAATGATCAAGATTAAAGTCTGAAAGACATTCAGATTTTGAGCAAACTTTATAGATAATGTACTAGTGTGCAGTATAAAAGATAGGATAAGAGTTTAGGGATAAAAAAACTGCACATAAGAAATTATAGTGGTTCGGCTTAGATTAAGCCTATGTCCACTCTCCCGTACTGGCAGTCTACTGGCTGGATTCCACTAATCAAATCAATGGGAAGTTACAGCAAGTTGTGCCGCTTAAGCCCAAGCACTTCTCCCCGAAGCTGGTTCTGCTTATACCAAGCCAATAGATCATACTATCTCACACCTAAGTATACACTTATGACACTGTCTCAACCCCTCAATTGATTACACATTTAAGCTCGCGAAAGACAAGTATAAAGATTGAAGATCGCTTAAAGTTTAGAATTCTACATACAGGATTAACTCCTCAGCACGTTTATCTTTTTTTATACTTCCCTACTTTCAAACTAGTCGTTAGACAGTCCTCCACTTTCAAACTAGTCGTTAGACAGTCTCCAAAGGATCGTCTTCCAATCTACCCGTCGGACAGAACTGTATCAAGAAGATTGCGTAGCTGTTGAGGGATAAAATCCGAATCTCCGCTCAATCTGTTCGCCCATACAACCAAAGTCTTGATTTCCATAAGTAGCGCTTCTTCGCTTGGAAAGTGACTTATCTTGAGATTAATTGCCGATCAATCAAGATATTTTGCATATTAAACCGTTGCAAAATAATCTTCATGATTGAGTCAATCAATTTATTTTAAATGTGAAATCCAAGCCAGATTACTAGTCGTTATGTATATTTTGAATATGTGTCACGTTTTGGACTTTACGTTTTAGACATACGTTCTGGACCTTACGTTCTAAACTTATGTCCAAAGTTCATCTCTTGTGTAAAATCTGAATCTCTTTGAGTATAAAGTCTGAATCTC
Organism: Syzygium malaccense; assembly: GCA_031216405.1. NCBI lineage: Eukaryota > Viridiplantae > Streptophyta > Magnoliopsida > Myrtales > Myrtaceae > Syzygium > Syzygium malaccense. The sequence continues at coordinate 11,327,984 of CM062263.1, forward strand.
TTTGTCTGAAATAGAAAGTCTAAACATCTTGAAGTAATGTCACAATCTGCACATGATTGCCACATCTTATCTTTCAAGAATAACTTCCTAAATCAAAATACTTCAAAGTATTTATCAGACTTATAAAACATATATAGACAATTTTTTCAACTTCAAAATATGTGATGAGGTTTTCCCAATAGAAGTCTCCTTGAAATAGAGTTACTCATTCTCGGCGAATGACTTCCCTTCCTCCTGTAGGACCGCCGCCAGGTGTCGGAGATCAGACTTGTTGCCAATGAGCATGACCCCGATGTTGGGGACGGTGTGGTCCCTCAACTCCCTCAGCCACCTTCCAACGTTCTCAAAAGTCGCACGCCTGGTGACGTCATACACAAGTAAAGCGCCAACAGCTCCTCTATAGTAAGCACTAGTGATGGCACGGTACCTGAGAAGTTGAACGATTGAACTCAATACATTCGGTGATAATTAAAAAAATTCACAGCAACGTCCCTCATCACATAAATCCCACCTACATCACATTAATCCGCCCGTTAAGCTCTTGCAAACTTCCAACACTAACTAAATTCTGAAGGTCACAAACTAATCAGGAAGTCATGCTATTGTGAAGATAAATGATGCGGTTATTCCCTCCTAGTGAAAAGAGGAAACTTAGAGCCCGCATCGGATATCACTTGTACTAGTTGAATCTTCCTTCCGACATTCATACTAAACTTCAATGCGCCATCTTTCGTTAGTCCACTCAACAAACGCAAAGTACGTTTATCCTCCAACTACCAAGCAAGCAGGCATACAGGATCATTTAATGTTAGTGTCAAGTGACAATTTATGTTGACTAAAATTCCAACTTCATATCCTCAAAAGACCAATGGCATTTTTTCTGTTGACCATGCAAGGCAACTTCAGACATGAGTGCAACCGAAATAATCCCTCTCCATCATTACTTATTGAAGGGAACTTCTTGCTATCCACAGCTTGGCGATGTAACTTGTAAGACAACTCAGAGGTCAGAAAAGGTCAAAGATCTCCAAACAAACTCGTTTTACTTGAACATGAGTTTGTTTCCCCATTTGAAAATTGCATCATTCTCCAGCTTATTTTGCGATATCAAATCAAGATCTTGAAACTAAATTTGCCACAGGATGCTTTCAGTTCGATTTTTAGATGATTTCCACTGTCAAATTTCCAACTCTGAGAAGCCATAAATGAAAATAAGGCTTTCATGGTAACATCATACATGGATAGCTAAAGTAACGAGCAATGTGCTGGACTTTTCTTGCTCTCCCTTTCCCTTTTCTGCGTTCCATTTCCAAGTTGCGAGTGAAATTTGTATATCCACAAAACTTCCTCTATTCAAGACTAGGCCCTACGTCCAAACCGAAGATAAATAAGTTCATCAGAAAAACCAGATATTCTCCAAAGGTAAAAAAAATAAACGCAAAATTAAACTAAGGCTTGGGAACGAGCTCCACCACATGCCAAGTCTATCGAGCAAAGACATGGAGGAACTAGTTCTACTTAACACAATTTCTTGTCCGGGCACTATGCTAGCTCTAAGTGAATCGGGAATAAAATCCCAAAAACATCCTTGGAGTAAGGCACCTTAAAAATAGTAAAAATCCATCACATAAAGGTTATATGGAAAAAGAAATCAGAGCCAGCTTCCACAAAGCAAAATTCAGCGTTCTTGACTGCCAGCAGCACTATGAATCAGAATTAGCACCATGAATCAAAAGGATCTCACTTTCTAATGAAGCTAGTAAAACTACCAGTAGAACGAGTAAGAGAAAAAGAAACATGAAACTGGCAGCCAATTATAAACTTGCAAAATCACGGGGCACTAGGTGATGCACATGCTTCATCCTGCTGCTGACGTTCCAGCGAAAAATTAGTTAGCAGATTTCAAATAGCGGGAAAGGTTCACTCAATAACCCAATCATCATTTCAGTGTTGTACTATCAAAAGTGTTCCGAAGATCCGAAGATATTTCATTCGTAAATAGTTGAAAAAAAAATGTTTCGCGAACCTTTCAAATGAAAACCTGGCAAAACACAGAAAGAGACAGACAGGACACAGGATACTTAGACCACAAACATTTCTTTAAGCACTTCAAACCTCATGCTAGGTTTAGCACATTATAGAACTGCAACTGGTGCGGTGGACTGTGTACAGATCACGAATTCAATAGCTCAATAAGAGTTTTGCCATCACAAATCTGCAAGAACCAGATTACATACATCAAAGTCCTCCTTCGCGCAAGAACCAAGAGTTTCGCCATCGCAAGCATAGCACCATCCATATCAAAACTTCAGCTCAAACAGCCTTCAGAACTAGAGTCTAAAGATACATTCGCCACGCCTAGAAGCACCATCATCTCTCAAGCTCTATATTCCAACATATGCTAAGAGTTCATACATAACAATCCCACCGTATAAACCTAAACCTAGAAGACTAGAGAAATCGTATCCCTTGCCGGCCGCTGGCCATGGAAAGAAAGTGAAGAAGATAAAGAGAAAGAAAAAAAATAAAAAGAAAAAAAATAAAAAAAGTTTATTAAAAATTTGGAAAATATTAAAATATTATTATAAATTGTCTACATCAGCGCTGACCATGCCACGTAGAACGGTCAATGCCCATGTCAGCAATTTCGGCCAACATTGGCTGTATGAACTCAATTGAAAAAACGTGAAAAGTTTCAAGACTTAATTAGCAAAATTGAAAGGTTTAATATTGAATTGACAAAAGTGTACTAAGTTTTGGATTTTTTGGATAATTTTCCCAGATGATATACATGATTCGAAGGTAACTGATATAAGGAAGTATGTTAAACTAAGAATAAAATAAATTAAGTTAGTGAGGGAGAAAATTAAGTAAAGAGCTTCATGCGCTGGAAACTACACTATGATCTGAATATTTTATCTAACACTAGTCATTCTCCAGGTAAAAAGAAAAGCACACTATAGAAAAATTTCCAGGCAACAGAATCTCACCAACCCCAACAACTCTTAAAGCTTTCTTAGAAGTGAACACCATGTGGAGAATGTATGCCATTCGGATCAAGATTTATGAAAAACGAAGCTTCTCTATATTAGTAGGGTTTTCCTTCTCACGGTAGGACACTAACTAAATCGGTAATATATGTCTTTGTTAAGTACAATATTAGATAACCTGAGCTCACTTCTTCATCGATATCCTCTTATTGTTGGTACGAAAAGAATAATAATAAACTTTGGAAACTTTGGAGAACTTTTTATTGAGAATGCTTTCTCTTTGGGGCTTCGTGCTTATGGCTTAATTTACTACTCATACCTTCATCCCTCTATGTATAGGAATTAAAGCTCGCAAACGCCAACAACATTTAATAAAGAAGACATAACAACCACACATCGTTGATAAATAAAACTAAACAGCTATGAAGCCTTTTTGAAGTCTTTATGTCTCTTCTTTAATGCTTGCAGCCTTCTCATCCGACGTGCTCAATCTCACTAATAATCAATTTTATGTAATTCCAACAATAATTGCATCATGGTCATTGATAAATCATAAACATGGTCATTGACAACAGCGTCTCCATTATTGATAACTCGGCGACAAGATCGCCGACTCCTAGCACTGTCATGTCAGTTAAAAAGATTTAGTCATTTTTGGATGTCAACACTAACATAATCCTAATGTGCGAAAAACACACTCATTGCTCATTGCAATCTAATACGACTATATGCTCAAAGAGGTTCATCGACGTGACCAAAGGCTTGGCGGCTCATGGACGTGTCAAAAAGCAATCAGGGTCGAAGATCGAGGATGGTGAGTTAGTAAGGTTGAAGCCCTGACGGCTCCTAATGGATAAAGAATTGGATAACTAGAGACACCACGTCTGAGATGAACCCCTGTATGGTCATCATCTAATCTAGACCGCACGAGTTTTAGATCTCCAGAAGACCAAAAACCTCAACACATGTTAGTTCATGGTCATATATTTGAGATGGACGTGCAACTTTTTGGAAGGAAAGAAATGTAACATTGGGTATAGAAAATTATTGTAGAGAAACAAAGTCGGCCCTTGTTTCGGGCTCTACATTTAGTCGTGGCGGATTAAGTCACACCCATCGGACATAATTGATTTTTAATGAGGTTAGGTTTGTAATTGAAAGAGATTACTGAAGTTGGATCCAATCATTTGATGCCACATTGCCAACGTTTTAATTTTCGAGCCATCATGGAGACACGACTAGCATTAAAGACCAATTATGACCATTTCGAAAAATTTTGTCGCCGTTAAGAAACTCTTTTAAGGGAGCACTTCAGCCCATTCGGAAGGGTAAAGCATTTGACAATCCCGCCGGTGCCTCTGGGAAATAAACGAGGATTTGCATTTGTGGAGTACACTACGGAGGTTGAAGCGCAGAACGCTCTGCGAGCCATGGCCAACACCTCTATGCATGGATGGCCTCTGGTAAGTCATCTTCAGTTACTTACTTTACCGCGTGCCAAAATGCAATTAAACTTGAGCTATAACTGTGGTATTCAGGTCGTAGAGAGAGCGAAGGAAAGCAAGGAGAGGAAGCACGGCCATCTCGAATGAGGAGATGCGGATGACATGAAGATCAAAAGATTTCAAGTGTTTTAGAAGTTCTTGGAGTTGAACCTTAGGCAAAGGAGCCATGCTGAATGCTCATTTTCTCTGTACTAAGTCTGGATATTTCAGGCTGAGATTCTTTCCTTTAATTGTGGCAGAATTGCGGACGTCCTCATTTCACATAAAACTTCACATCCTGTGTATAATTGACTCGTGGAGTAGTGTGGTTTACTTCCCTGAGCTGTCTAGGTTGGAGGGATTCTCTTCGTCTTCTTTGAGATGTCTACACAGGATTAAGCAGGGATTTCTTTTGAGATTGTTTGATGTCATGTAAACCAATTGAAGTTGCCTTATAGTGCGTACTTCCTATTCAATTCCTGATGCAGAATTTTTTTCAGCCGAAGAGAAAGAGTTCGGTTCTCTGTTTCTTGGATCCTATTGGGCCTAGCTTTGACTTTGGCTCTTCAATTTTTTCTGCCTGTCTTTGTCTCTTTGAGTGAGCCATGTAAGATCCTAGGACTCGTTTTATCGACTGCATTCCCCCTGGAAATGAGCGAATATCTATCTCTCTCTTATGATTATGGGATGTCAAATCTGTATATTCCTACCGTAGCCTGTAGTTCTTAACTTCCCTCCGATGCATGTGACGTGGATTCGCTTGTCTTCTTTAAATTATATTCCAATTGTAAATAACAAAGCACTGATCTCTGATGTTGTGAATGCTATAGTAACAAAATGATAATAGCAGTGAGAGAATTTATGCATGCTGAGCTGAGGGGAGGAAGAAGAGTATGAGAAGAATGAGGAATGGGCCAGGAACGAACCAGTGCAAGGGCACCGGGCTGGAGAATTCCAAAGGTTTTATACCTGACAGCTTTGATCAAGTTCTTCTCGATGCTCCATGTTCTGCTCTCGGTCTGAGAGCCAGATTAATTTCTGGAGAGGTTAGACATATGATGGATCCAATAACTTGATTTTAATTTGTTGATTTCATTCCCTTAGTTTAGTTGCTGTTTCGCCTTAGTCATTCTAAGAATTGAGGACCACCAAGTAGTCAGTGTGGCCCGTGTACACATCCACCATGTTGCATATCACTAGGTTCAGGACCAAGAATAAGATCAGCTCTAGTCTATAACACGAAGGATTTCCTTCTTTAAGAAATAATTGTGTGGGTAACTGGTGTTTCCTTAGTCGCAAGCCATGGACGCTCGTGTGGAGCAAGAGGCCGTTGTGTTGTCATCCTCGCAGAAAGACGTTGTCTTGGACAAACAGCCCGTGTCCTTCATCGAACTCAGCGATAGCAGCAGTGAATCCGACGGCGAAGGCCTTCGAAGAAGAGGAATCTGGGCGTTGTTATCCCCGAGGGCTTCCTCCAGCCTCTGCTAAGCAGTTCTGGAAGGCTGGGGATTACGAGGGCGGTCCTGGTGGCAATTGGGATTCCTACTCAGGTGGCGTTTTGTTTATTTGCTGCTGTTTGTGCTTTTTTCTGTTTTTGGTTTAGGTTATTGTTGCTTCGGTTTTGATGCTGAGATATGTTGAGGTTGTGGCGGAAAGAGGGTTACATTACATTGTTGCTTCTGTTTCGTCGTTGGTTTAGTTTATTGAAATGCGTGCTTGGAAATATTTTGAGAAATTATTCAATTTTTGATGTGCATATCGCTGTCAGTTCCAGGTTAGAGCATCGGTGTCTTGTTTGTGGTTGTAGCCTTTTTTTGAGTTCCGAGTGTTTGTTTTACCGGTACATATTCTTATGTCTGTTGGATGATCCAGGTGGCATTGATCATGTCAGGGTTTATCTGAAGTTTCTACATTCTAATGCAACCAGTTATAAGTGGGCTATTGGAGGTAAACTTGCCTATCTTTCAAACTTTGATCATCTCTGTATCTGGAAGTTAGATGTCTATAAGCTTATATACGCTGCTTGTGCATCTTTTTCGGCTTTTGCAGAACTTTTGGATAACGCATTGGATGAGGTATGCGTAGTTCCTATATCTATTATCAATCATGTAGTGGTTATTTTTGGAGTTGCTATTTAGCGTCTTTACTTCCTCTGTCTTGATTCAGGTTTCTAATGGGGCAGCATATGTTAAGATAGATATGCTACAAAATAAGAAAGATGGAAATTGAATGTTGCTGATCGAAGGTATTTTGCTTTGTTGGTTTCTCTCCATTTTATTGCATCCTCAGTTTTCCCTTCGGAAGTATATGCTTTCGTTCGGATCGTTTTTTAGGCTCGTTCATGCACCTTTTGGAGAGTCGTACCCATTGCTGATGGTATTTGGGATGTATGGCGGCAATCAATAGTAACAAATACGATTGTAAACCAACATCTGCAATGTCAGAACTTAAAAAAAAAACATGGCGTAAGAAGTGGTTGACTTTCAATTTGTTATATTAGATTGCTAATCTCGTTCTAAGTGGTTTCTACAGGTGGATAGACCCTGGACTGTTTGTATTTATCGAATGAGAAGCAATTAGAATAGTATGTAAACAGCTATGTGCGTCAATGATATAGAGAAACTTTTATGTCAATCGATATTTGGAGATTATAACAGGTCACATGCGGTAGACTAAGCAACCATCTATAATCATTGGATGCTGGGGAAGTGATGAGTTGGACCATAATGTGATTGCTAATTGTGAAAACAACAGGAATGACTGTGGAGATGACAGTGACATCATGGATCTAGTCAGTTTAACACCGATGCTGTTGGAGCTGCTTTCTTTAGAAGTGACTGGGTTTCTGTTTCCACGCTCCTTTCCTTCCTTCTCTGCTATTTTCAATCAGAAAGGGGGTTCGCTACCGCTGAAGTGTATAGTGCATAATATAAATAACTACTATATAATCTATATCATGGATCTCAAATTGTTCATTTTGTAGCTTTGGGAATTGCTTATCAGGCAGCTTTTGGAAGAGCTGTAGGGTCATTTGAGTTTTTTTTTTTTGTCTTTTTCTTCAGTTTGTCATCATAAGTTGATGTGATTTTGTTTCTGTGGTATTTTTATATCTAATATGGTTCGTGCACAGTATATCTGTTTAAAAGTGTATCCGGTGGCAACCTTTTCAATTCTTTGTCTAAGAGTAGATTGTGTGACCCTTGCTCAAATGACGACTTCCTATTGTCCTCTAATCGCAGATGGCGGTGGCATGGATCCAGATAAAATGCGACAGTGCATGTCTCTGGGGTATTCCACTAAAAGCAAACTGGCAAATACCATTGGACAGTGTAAAAATCTTTACGAAGAAAATTCTTGTAGTTTTCTCAAGTTATATGCTTGATAGCATGGTGTTCTTTCTTTTCCAACTGCAGACGGCAACGGTTTTAAAACGAGCACAGTGAGGCTTGGGGCAGATGTGATAGTGTTCTCAAGATGTCGTGTAAAAGATGGGAAAAGGTTTGTATACAATATTTCCAAAAGTAATTCTTTGCATCATCTAATTTGCTTAACACGTATGTACTTCCCACACTTTCGGTAATTCTGTTAAGTAGTCACTACACAAAGTTGCAGATATTTCCAAAAGTGCCCTTATCATCGGATGAAATCCTCAAAAGAACCTTCTAACCGTTTGAGCCATTGCCAAATTAGCTAATTCCCTCGATCCTAAGTTTTTCCTGCACGTTCACTCAATTATCTGCAACTTTCTTTCTCCTGTAAATGGTTGTCAACTCTCTTTTATTCTCTTTCGCACTGTTTTCACACATGAAATTTTTCGAGAAATTAGGTACTGCTACAAGCCCACAGCTTCTTACTCGTTGCTCAGTTGCACTTTGTAACCCTGAAATCATGGAAGTAATTGAAGTTGATATTCCCTGACATATGGTTCTCTTGATAGAAGCGTGCCTTCCCAATACATAATGTTGTCAATGCTCTTGTTAGTGCTATTTTTTAGGACGCAGAAGACTTGTTTTCGTTCTACGGACCTACTTTTTCATTGGTCTGTTCTCCCTTTTGAACTTGATTGCCTTGTTACCTTTCATGTGCATTGTTTTCTTAAGACAATCTAAATCTTGTTTCAGTAAAATTTGGACTTTCTCTCAGTTTTACACAGCATTGGCATGCTTTCATAAATGTTTTTGAGGAGCATGGGGAAGGAAGATATTGTAGTACCCACTATAATGACAACTCAATCTAATTTTTTTTTTTTGGTTGATGATGTACATCAACCTTTAACTTTCTGGTGATTTGCCACATACTGCTCTTTTGGGTAGTGCACTAGCCTCAACACAATTTCGACTGAAAAGCAGTGCAATTGTTTTTTTCGCAAGGGTCTGACAAATTTAAGCTTTTCTATAGTAATTCGACTAATTGTATGTATTTGGAAAGATGATACCAGATAATAACTCTTTGGATAGAACACTTACTATGTATTTTTTTATCTGTGTTCTCAATGGAACAGCTTGATTATGAAAGACGCAAAGGCAGTTGGAACCAGTTGATACGGTTTTCGTCTGGCAATTGGGAGAGAAATCTCGAAACAATAGTACAGTGCTCTCACTTTTCCGCTGAAGTGGATCTCTTTCAGCAGTCATGTATCCCTTCCCCTCCCTGTGAAATTTGCTTTAATATAATACGGTGCTCTGGCTTAGTTTTTAACTTAAAGCTTTCTTTATCACAAGATCAAAATATTGTCGAACCACAATGATTCTCAATATATTTTAAATTATGTATCTTTTGCACACTCTTTGCCAAATCCTGGCCGACACTGACCTAAAATTATGGTGTTGTTACTTGATGTAATTTGTATCCCTTAGATTTGGCTATTCAATGAGGGTCTTTCATATGAAAGTTTTGGTTGTGCACATTGAGTCATTCGTGAATGTTTTACTCATGCATATTTAGTACCATACAAGCTATCTCGCTTCTTTGTTTGGGCGTATTGTCTTGATGTCTACTGATCGCTGTTAGCAGCTTAATCATGTCTTTTACCTTTTGATTTATTACTTTACTACAGTTTAATCTGATGGGAGAATTTGGTACACATATAATTATCTACAGTCTTTGGGAAGATGTTCAAGGATTTCTAGAGATTGACTTCGATGCAGATCTATATGTGTGCGTCTTTCGCTGTTGCTTTATAGAGCAGTGGGCTTCACCACTCTGCGTGTCTGATGTGCATGTCTGCACGAGTCTCAGGATATTCAACTTAGAGGGGTCAACGGAGATGAGAAGAACTTACAAATGGCAAAAACGTTTCCCAATTCTAGGAATTTGCTGACTTATAGGCACTCCTTAAGGGTAAGTGGTGGTTGATGCTATACTACGTTGTGTGACTGAAATCAGTCGTTTCACTTAGTCTGTAAGCGACGAGTTTTTATTCTTACTTTTGTTCAATTGAACGCGTGCTTGGCTTCAACTAGACACCTAATTGGTGGATTGATGTTGCATCAATTGCGTCTTCATTGCATTTGCACTTCAAGCAGCTTGGATAATCTGATCTTTGGACATTCTTTCAATTATTCAAAATTACATAGATAAATTGCATATGGGAAGGGGATTTTCTTGATGTTTACAAGCATTTTAGAAAAATATTAACCAAACAAGCAAGGAATGGGGAACGATTTGCTGCTCAAAAGAGTCGATACCAGTTCTCATTGGGTCAACATTTTCGTCCATCTTCAATTGTGGGGTTATACTTTGAATTATGTAGGAAATGCCAGCATTGACAAGGGAGTGTGGTATCTGTGTCAGTCATATGGAAAATGCGAATGGTAGAGTGATCTTATTTTCTGTATAGCAGGAATTCGAAATATGACCCCGGCATCTAAGTCCTTACCTCCTTCTCGGTGATGTACACTTAAATATGCACGGATATTTTTTTATATCCGTTTCGTACTTGTTTTTATCCATAAATCGGTAAGACATTAGTTGGTGAAGTTATGTCAGGATTGCATACCATACTTGTACCACTTTGTGGAGCTGAGTAAGGCTCTAAAGGTTATTCCATTTTATCAAGTTGATTTGGCAGCTTGTGGGCTGCTCTCGGTCCACATGCATGCAGTTGCAGTCTTTAAAATTGTTTGCCAAACTCTGGTACTAAGCTAGTGAGGATCATTACAGCCTTCTATTTTCTTTTTTGACCTTTTGTTTTTTGGTTTTGATGATTTTTGGTTGCATTTCGTTATTTTAGCCTCAAAGTTATCCCTTAGTAATGGAACATCAGCATCTTAAGTGAGAAATTCAGTCATGAGTGAGTTGTGGGCTGTATGAAGAGGTGAAGGCATGACTAGAAAATACCAACTTTGCTCATTGATACCAGCCCTCTGTCAGATCTTGGGGTATTCAGTCTGATACTTGTGTAAATATGTCTCCCACATCCTGAATTGCTTATGAACCACTTGATTTCCACAGAGGGGTAAATAGCCAGGGCAAAGTCATAACAATAGCAGCTGTGACGTGGATGGATGTCCAGTGATAAATGAACATACTATTTTCTTTCGCCAAAGAGAGTGCCTTTAGCACTTTTTCTCTCAAAGTCAGTAAACTTGATTTGTTTGTATGAAGTCATTATTACAATGATCCCTGTGTTGTAGTAGCTTCAAGATAATTTATAGCTCTCTCTCTCTCTCTCTCTCTCTCAGCTGACATTTTTGCTTGTTTTATTTTTATTTTGAATAGTTATGCTCTATCTGAGGATTCCCCCCAGGTTCGGGATGATTCTTCGAGGGAAATATGTCGAGCATCATAATATTGTAAATGCTATCATGCTACATTAAGAAGTTGCTTATCGACCGCAACCTGATGGGGATGGAGTTTATAAAGACACTGTAATGCTTCACGACAGTGTTCTTTTGTCTTTTGCAGATATTCCTCTTGATTTGTGTACCTACTTATATGCAAATATTGTTGTGAGATGACTGCTGTCATTACAATTGGGTTTGTGAAGGATGCAAAGCATCATATCGATGTCCAAGATTCAATGTATATCACAAGAATCGCCTGATTAAGTTTCGTGTTCTTCTGGGTGAAACAATTATGGCACTACTTGAAATTCTGTGTTGAAAATGCTAACTTTAAGAGTTATATTGCCACTTTTCTACCTAGATGGCAGTCACCGATAGTTTGACTCAATGACACCTTGACATCCCTGTTCATGGTGTTCTTGTCTTATAAGTGGTCGATCATTTCTTTCTGTGGTCCTTTTACTTTGTGTATGTTGTTTGGACGTTTGAACTTCTTTCAAGGATTGAGGTTGTTGTGTTTCTTGCCCGATGATGGCCTCCTTAAGTATCATTGTTGGAATCAAAGCATTTACACAATAAAATTGTGTTATCCAAGAATCCAAATAGCAAGATTGAACCTAGTTGCTTGGATCTTTTGGGACTGTGATCTTCCTCCTCTTACTTGTTGGCTACTTGACTCTTTGTGCTGTAGCAATCCCTCTGTTCTATTTATGTTCCCTTTTTCCTTAGTTTGGCAGTGAAACATGGTTTCTCGTTATTTCCTTTGTTGAACATTATGAGGATTCTTGAGTGCTCTGATTTTTTCCCTTATAGATGGCGCTTAAAAAATGACCTCATTCATTCTTTTGGCAGCCTTTCTGGAGGCTTTGGAATCCCGCTGGAAGTGGTGGTCGTGGAGTCATTGGTTTTCTTCGGCTCTGATATCCAACTTTTTACTATGTGAAATATGTATCTTTAATATGTTTCCTCTTTGGGCCGAGTGTTTTGGAAGCTAATTTTGTTGAACCAGCTCATGATAAGGGTTTGAGCGAAGTACAGTGTTCCCAAGACTCGAGGCACGACTGATTCAAATGCAGAAAAACCATTGGTATGTGTTTCTCCATCGCCATCATTATGTCATCTCCTCACTAGAATTGCTTGTTAGCAATTCCCTTTGCCAATTTTCTGGGAGGGAAAACTCTCATTGAATTGGCTATGCTTCCTTAGGCAATAAGAAACTCCCTAGTGAGTCTGCTTGCCGAGCCGAGGGGAGGAAGCAGAGTATGACAAGAATGAAGAATGGGCCAGGAAGGAACCAGGGCAAGGGCACTAGGGTGGAGAATTCCAAAGGTTTTCTACCTCACTGCTTCGATCGAGTTCTTCTTGGTGCTCCATGTTTTGCTCTTGGCCCGAGAGCCAGATTATTTTATGGAGAGGTTAGACATATGATGGATCCAGTAACTTGATTTTAATTTGTTGATTTCATTCCCTAACTTTAGTTGCTATTTCGCTGAAGACATTCTTAGAATTGAGGACGACCAAGTGGTCGGTGTGGCCTGTGTACAGATCCACCGTTTTGGATATTGCTAGGTTCTGGACCAAGAATGACATCAGCTCCAGTCTATAACACGAAGGATTTAATTCTTTAAGAAATAATTGTTATCTTGCATATCTAGTCCACAAACCCTTATCCTGTTTGATAAAGCTTTTAATTGATCTTGTTTTCTGAAAGATTGTTTCTTCCACAATGGAAAAATGTGACGACATATTTGTTTCCATAGCAATTGCAATGATGAATGAAGTCCAGTTTGTTGTGGTTGTATCCTTTGTTTATAATGTTGCTCTGTTCTTTTCACCAGGAAACAATAGCATCATAAGAAACCATGCCATGTACCCGAGAAGAATGTTTGACCAGACTGTTCAGTTAGTATGCCCTTGTAGAATTTATGTATACTCAACGTTAGTATGCCCAATCTACTCCTGCAATTTGTGTAGTTATCATTTTTGAGACAATATATGCGTGCCTTCAATGCAATATGCAATCTTAAGTACAGTTAATTCCTTCTAAGCAGATGCGTGACTTATCTTACTTTCCTAATGTGGACTGAGCACTCCATTGCCGATCTATATGAAAATTTGCAATTGCAGTTGATCTCACATTAGAAGGGGTGGTACCGTGCAGTGGCATGTTGCACAAGCAGGCTTAAAAAGGCATTTGCCTAGATAATAGCATGTACATCTCTTAAAACAACTGCCAAGTTTGACTGCCTAGCATGTTTTTTCTATTATCCCGGGGCATGACTGCTTGTTTTATATGCATGCTAAGTCGTTGCTATTGGTCATCAAGCGTCATCTGCTTAATCAGTTCCTGTACCATTTCTCTGTCTTAAAAACCCATGCATCTAAGCCCTTGTGCGATACTTGTCCTCCGACGAGCTCGTGGATCTACTGCTTCTATCATTAATTCAATGCCACCAAGTGGAGTTATTGCTGTGTGACATTCCTATTCCTCTAAATCTCTTTGCTCAAACAGCTGTGAAATTTACCATGGTGTTTATTTCTGGTTTGCTAGATGTACAATTAATCCCGGTGAAAATGAAGCACTGGTTGGTATGCTTTGGACACTTACAAGTTCCTCTCTCTTGCCCCTCAGGTTAGACTGTGCTGTTTAAGTTTTGACATGCACAATTATTTCGTCGATATTTCATCGTATCTGTAGTAAGAGAGGAAAAAAAAAATACAAAAGATCTCATCGCCACCTGCATTTGTGTTCTTTTCAGCATCCAAGAGTCGGAGGTCCAGGCCTTGTTGGTTCTTTTGAATATAGTGCTGGATACATCGCGAATGTACTTCGGTCCAAGCATATCTTTTTGTCAAATATTTTCCAATCCTATTTCCGAGATGGTTGATATATCATTTCTGTTAAAGGACGAAATTGTAAGGTACATTTAATGATCTGAGGCAAGTCTGTAGATCTTGTAGCCTATCTTAGGATGGTCCATCTTGTTGAATTTACAAAATATTGGTAGTCTTTGTCCTTCTAATCTCTTATGATTTTTTTTTTATTCGTCTCTTCATAAATGTCGCTTGTTGAAGTTTTTCTCTTTGTAATGCAAACAGTACGCCGGTTAATTATCACAGATTGGCCTTCATATATGTCCTATTATCAATATTAGCAACAGATACGGCGCTTGCCCGCAGGGAGTGGCTAAAACCGGGGAAAAAGAACTTGTCCACAGACTTGACCCGTCGTCTCCTCCCGATATAATTGGCTTTCTCATAGCCAAGTTTATTGTCAACAAGGAAACCTAGCAGACAGCTGCAACTCGTGAAGTTCGATTAATGCAGACAAAACGTAGAATCGCTAGAGTCTTGCATCGTCTCTTTGTGGCTTGTGCAACATCCATTCTTGACACAAGAAACTATTCGATATGAAGGAAGAGTCGTGGGAACGAGGAAATCAGCCCGATGTCCACCCTACACCCTGAACCGCGGAGGAGCAAATTGATTGATTATGCCAAAGTGTTAGAGCTAGGATATATCATGAGGAGAGGGTACCGGTGTTTTGGAAGGAAAGGAAAAGAAATTCAAGAAAGCTATTACTTGCTCGTGTTGAATTAATTGCTTTTAGATGCTGTTGCGAATTTGCTCGGGTGTTTGGTGCTAGTTGATTTGATTGGATGAATGAGATCCGTTCTGTGCCACCGTTTGCTTGTTAAACCACAAACTTCCCACTCTGGATTGCCTTGTTGAAAGCTCGAAGAATCTCAGTGAAATTTAGTATTTCGACTGCCCGAATCCACGATAAGTTGGTAATACAAATGGTTATTTCTCTGAATATATATGTGCTGCTGCATACACGCACAAGACAATAATGAAACAAGTTAAAAAAAAAATTTGAGTAAGATAACTGGATTCGCAACACTTAGGCTAAGCCAGTTATTTGCTTGAACTAACTAAGTCGACGGTCAGTTGAGCAACATCATTGAAAAAGGGGAAAAAAAGAACTCGTGGTATGGATTTGGTTTGTTTTGCGAAAAATATTATATTTTAAATAATATTTTCTAATAAGTAATTTTCTATATAAATAATAATATTTTTGGTGTTTAATTGAGGCCTAGAAGTGAATTGAAAAATATTTTCCGTTATATGGTAAGGAAACTTTAATTTGATTTTCCGCGTCATCGTTTGGTCGGAAATTGCTGACGTGAACACCAACTGTCTTGGCACAAGCGTCGCTAACATGGATAATTTTTATAGTTTTTTTAAAAAAGAAATTCGATTTTTTATTTTTTATTTTTTATTGGGAAAAAGCCACCAAAAACCCCAAACTTTTCCACCTGTGACACATTTACCCCGAACTTTTTTTTGTGACACCAAAAACCCCAAACTTTGCTATTTGTGACACATTTACCCCAATGCATTTAGTCTATGGGCATTTTCGTCTTTTTTGTATTTTCTTTTTTTTTTCTTTTTTTTTCTTTTCCGGCGAAGGGAGCCTCGCCGGCGTCCGGCGAGGGCTGCCCTCGCCGGATCCGGCGAGGGGGGCCCTCGCCCGACGCCGGCGAGGGCCCCCCTCGCCGGCGTCGAGCGAGGGTCGCCCTCGCCCGGCGTCGGCGAGGGCCGCCCTCGCTCGCCCAGGCGAGGCGGCCCTCGCCGGCGTCGGGCGAGCGTCGCCCTCGCCTGGGCGAGCGAGGGCGGCCCTCGCCCGACCCAGGCGAGGTCGACCCTCGCCGGCGTCGGGCGAGGGTCGACCTCGCCTGGGTCGGGCGAGGGCCGCCCTCGCTCGCCCAGGCGAGGGCGACCCTCGCCCGACGCCGGCGAGGCCGCCCTCGCCGGCGTCGAGCGAGGGCGGCCCTCGCCCGATCCGGCGAGGTCGACCCTCGCCGGCGTCGGGCGAGGGTCGCCCTCGCCTGGGCGAGCGAGGCGGCCCTCGCCCGACCCAGGCGAGGTCGACCCTCGCCCGACGCCGGCGAGGGTCGACCTCGCCGGGTCGGGCGAGGCCGCCTCGCTCGCCCAGGCGAGGGCGACCCTCGCCCGACGCCGGCGAGGCCGCCCTAGCCGGCGTCGAGCGAGGCGGCCCTCACCTGGGTCGGGCGAGGGCCGCCCTCGCCGGATCTGGCGAGGGCCGCCCTAGCCGGCGTCGAGCGAGGGCGGCCCTCGCCCGATCCGGCGAGGTCGGCCCTCGCCGGCGTCGGGCAAGGGTCGCCCTCGCCTGGGCGAGCGAGGGCGGCCCTCGCCCGACCCAGGCGAGGTCGACCCTCGCCCGACGCCGGCGAGGGTCGACCTCGCCTGGGTCGGGCGAGGGCCGCCCTCGCTCGCCCAGGCGAGGGCGACGCTCGCCCGACGCCGGCGAGGGCCGCCCTCGCCGGATCCGGCGAGGGCGACCCCCGCCGGACGCCGGCGAGGGCCCCCCTCGCCGGATCCGGCGAGGGTAGCCCTCGCCGGACGCCGGCGAGGCTCCCTTCGCCGGAAAAGAAAAAAAAAAGGAAAAAAAAGAAAATACAAAAAGACGAAAATGCCCATAGACTAAATGCATTGGGGTAAATGTGTCACAAATAGCAAAGTTTGGGGTTTTTGGTGTCACAAAAAAAGTTCGGGGTAAATGTGTCACAGGTGGAAAAGTTTGGGGTTTTTGGTGGCTTTTTTCCCTTTTTATTTTTCTTTTCTTTTCATTTTCTTTTTCCTCATTCCTCCACCACGATCGGCTGGCAACGACCACAGGCGAGCTCAAGTTCGCTGGGATTTGGTGAGCCTCAAGCTTGTTGGCCTTGGGCGAGCACGAGCTCGCCAAGATTGGCCGAGTCTCAAGCTTGTTGATCTTGAGCTTGCTAGGATCGGCCCAGCCGTGAGCTGTCGAGCCTGAGCTCGAGCTTGCATGGATCAGCCGAGCCTCGAGCTCGTCGACCCACATTATGGCCGATTGGCTGGTTGCTTGCCATCGCCAAGACTCGCAGTCGGCGGAGGAAGAAGGAGAAGGGAAAAGAAAGAAAAGAAAAACAATAGAATAAAAAATAAAAATAAGAAAAAATCGGATTTTTATTTTAAAAATATACCCTCGATGGATCTTGGCACGGTCGCTGAGGACCCGGGCTCAGCCTTGATATTACCAGGTTTGGCGTCCCGGGCATGGGCATTGATGTCTCGAACCAAGCCTCAATGGTCCTGGGCACGGCAGCCGCGGTCTCTAATTCCATCTGGAACTCGATCATATTCCGTTTCCTGATCGCCGGTTTTTCGTGTTCTGTATCTTTTTTATTCGACCCATCTCAAGCCGCTTCCGCCTTCACGGGTGCCGAGATTCAGGGTTTCTTCGCTGGATGCGGGTTCTCCACCACCTCGTCCCCGGGGACCCCGAATCTCGTGAAGCTTCCTTAACTGCGAAAGAGAGTGGAATGTTGGGGACCAGCAAATGCACATGCGCCTCCGGGGACGACGCTTCGTTTGCTTGAACGGTTAGAGATTCCATTCTATGCGGTTCCATGCCTTGTGTTTTTATGGTTAATTCGTTGAAGGAAACGCTGACGAGTGAGTTTAATTTGTTTTCTGGTTCTTGCAGCTTTGGCTTCTGTGGGGGGTTTTGGAGGGTATGAACCATACTCGCCATTTCATAGCTACTAAGTCCATGTTCCAGTTTAATTTTCCATTTTAATGTATTTTTCTGATTAAAATTTTCAAACGCTAAAATCGTAAAAGCAAAATACTATATGCTACCTTAAGGCTGCGTTTGGTAGACAGAAGAAAATTCAGGATAGAAGAAAATTTATCCTATCTTGTGTTTGATTCATGTTCAGGATAAGACAAAATCGGATAAAATGAGGATATCGCTTGAATAAAATTATCCCAAGGGAGAGGTGTAACAGTCTGAATTTTCGATCATTTTTCCGGGATTCATGAAATGAATATTTTGGTCAATGCACTATAGTGAGATCTCACCCGGGACCCGTGCATTCTCGGGATGCTAACCTTAGGGGTAAGGCTATTACGGGATTGAGTTCGCACGACCAAAGAACTCGATCTGGGTTCGATCTTCGACCATATGGATTGATGAGGGAATGTTTTGAGCCAACCGAGACCGGTCTATTTGATTGATCGTGTCCGAAGGGCACTAGTGACAGACCCTCGCAATTATATGACAACCGAGGTCGTCCCGGGTAGAGTAAACTTAAACGTGACTTGACTTGGTGTCGGTCACGGGTCGAAAGCGCGTAATCCCAATGAGCCACCCGTTAGCAAGAGATAAACTAAAGTCGCGATTGTTCAATTTTAGTCATTTCTTGGAATTCGAGCTCGGGAATCGAGAATTTTGAAAGTGACAATTTTGAGTGGCCGATGACGTTTTTGGCTTGGCCAACCTTGGGGCCATCCATTTCTGCAAAAAAATGAATTTCAGTTCGGGACCCAGAAAATTACGGTTTTGCCCCTGTGGGCACCGAGATTGGATTCGGAGGCCGTTTGAGGTTATTTTTCGCGGCCAAGGTCATTTTGGGGTGGCCACGGACATTTAGAGTGGTTTTGGCCAAAAATTGGAATTTCGACAAAAATTGGAAAAATAATATTATTTTATTCCCGGAACTTCGCAATCAATTTTCGAGGGCTTAGAAAGTGAATTTTTTGAATCCGACGCCATATTATGTTGGCCACGCACATATGGAACGCGTATGTGCGAAAATTGGAATTTCGCCCCGGGACCGGAAAATTACCATTTTGCCCCTGGGCTATTTTTGGGTCCGAATTTTTTTTTTGGATAAATTGGGATAATTATGGATAAATATCAGCTGTATTTTGGGGACCATTGACCCTTTTGCCCCTCTCTTTTTAGATAAGTATGAATAGGAACCACTTAATTAGGGGCATTTTGGTCCTTTTTACCTAAGCTTGACACATGGCACCCCTAATTAAATTATTTGACCTAGTTGGCTGACCACTCTCTCTCCTCACTCACTCTCACGTGCAGACCAGCCCTCTTCAGAAATTTTCTCTCCATTTTCCCACCTTTTCTCTCCACTTTCTCTTCATTTTCCTTCATTTTCTCTCTCGCCGGAGTTTCGCCGGAGCACGCCGCCGACCGCCGTGCCTCGTCGTCGACCCCCTTGGTCCCCCGCCTCAGCTAAGCCTTGGTTCAGTCCATTTCTCTCTCCCTTTCCCCCTCTTTTTCTCTCTTTTTTCTCTCTTTTTCTCATTTCCGTTCTGTGAACAGTACCGCCGGAGCTTCGCCGAAGCTCCGATCGCCGTTCCGTCGACACCCGGCCGTCCAGCACCTCCATACGTCACCGTTCCACCCTATCCGTACAGTGACCGTACGGTCACTGTTCACCGTCCGTACGGTCACTGTTCATCCGACCGTACGGCACGTCGCCGCCGTGATCGGCACCACGCCGGCCACCGTTTCCAGCCTGTCCGTACGTGTCCGTACGGAAAGTACTGTTCACGTCCGTACGGAAAAGTACTGTTCACCGCCGTCCGTACGTCGCCGGTGACGCCGCTGCCGCTGCTGCTTCTGTTCAGGTCCGTTCCAGCCTCTGTCCAGCCCGGTTTGTGTCGCCTTTTAGGGTAAGTGTTTTTCCCAAATGTCATTTAGGACCTCGGGTATTTCTAGGCTCGTTTAGGACTCGGTTTAGGCAATTTTGTGATTGTTTCGTGACTATTTTGGGGCTGTTTTGTGGCTGAGAGTAGAGTTGATTATTTAGTGGTTGCGGACTGATTAGGCAAAGAATTTTGAGGTTTAGAGAACTTGGATTAGGGCTGTGATGTTAGGGTTTGATCGGAATTAATTTGTGCGATTAATTATTGGGATTGTGCCTTGAATGGAAATTTGTGCGTGATTGTGCGATTGGTGGTAGTTGGCTGATTTGGGATTGTGCTTCGGGTTGTGTACGTGTGGTTGTATATGTCACGTGTGTGGTTGTGGGGTGTGATGGTGTGGCAGTGCGATTGTACAATATGTTCGCATGTTGAGAATGTGTATGATTGTGTGGTGTGCTTGCGTGGTGAGAATGTATATTTGCGAAGTATATGTGACTTGTGAATTGTGCGTACAATGTGGAATTGTGTTGGGTCGTGTGGTCGTTGACCGTGTGTAAGTGTGGTTTGAGTGGAACGAGGATATGGAAATGTGGATTGGTTGGAAAGGTCCGTCCTGAGGCGTGTACGTTTACGCGGGACGATGCCGTCCCTGACGAGGTGACGATGCCCGTCCTGACGAGGTGTCGATGCCTGACGTGGTCAGAAGACCGTTGGCCTGATGCGTTTTACGCGGGCGCGGTAGAAGGAAAGTGTGTGTAGGATTCCGTCCTGAGGCGTGTACGTTTACGCGGGACGATGCCGTCCCTGACGAGGTGACGATGCCCGGCCCGACGGGGTGACGATGCCTGACGAGGTCAGAAGACCGTTGGCCTGATGCGTTTTACGCAGGCACGGTAGTGGTGGAAAGGTTGAGAATGAGCAAGAATTAGCGGGACGAGTGAAATTAAGAAAGTGACGCGTGGTGTGAGTTGGTGTGCGAGTGTGTTTGTATCGCGTGGTGTGATGCTTAATTATGGGGTAAAAACTGCTAGGCATGGTATGGGACGTGCCCAAGTGGGTTTTATCTTATAATTGAGACACGCGCGCATCTGTGCTTCATTGCTGTGGTATATTGGTTGTGTTATTGTCTAACGTGCAGGAACGTGCATGATGGATTCCAGGTAGGGTCGTGTGTGGTTGTTAGCTTGGTTGATTGTCGTGTGTTATGCGTGTTTTCGTCTGGCGGTACGTGAGTGCCTACGTGGGGTTTGGGGTTGTACACTTATTGAGATTCGTCTCACGGTTGTATAACCGCCACTTTCAGACCCCCAGCCTTAGACCCGGGAAGTCTGCCTCCTCTTTTTGGAAGTTCGAAGAACCACTTTTGGTGTCGGTGGATTCGCAGGCGATGCCTAAGAGATTTCCGGAGGATCGAGTCAGAAGAAATAGGAGCGGAATGGAAGATGGTGATCAGTAGGTTTTCCCTAGGGTATTTTAGGGGTTGTGTAAATCGGGTTGACCCATAGGGAAGTTAAGTTAACCAGACCCTGATATTTTGTTATGACGGTGATTTCGAATATTGGGTTGCTGTATATGTATGTAATATGATGTTTGGATATTTGGTGCTGTATGAATTTGTGATTGTTGGATTGTTCTGTTGTTCTACCCCGTTGTCGTCATATTTCTGTCCGGGGTTTTGTTATACGCTTCCGCATGTGGCTCTGATGTTTGGGTTGGGTCGGCGACGTTCTTGGGACGTCGCAACAATTCGACCGCAGCAGGGGATGTCGCGAGCTCGATGGGGGTTCGGGGCGTGACA